>PVLA01005328.1:0-117008 GCA_004027455.1 Hydrochoerus hydrochaeris
GTATGAGCTAAATCCTTACAATAAAACATTTTAGAGTAGAAGAGTGGTCCCTAGGAAGGGTACAGGGATAGGAGAATAGAGAGAAGTTGTATAATAGGTATTAAAGTATGGCTAGATAGCAGAAATAGGTTCTAGTGTTCTGCAACATAGTAGGGTATCTATAATTCATAATAATATATTAAATATTTTATAAAGAACTAGAAAAGGGGAGTGTGAAGGTACCCAACACAAAGAAATGGTAATTGTTTAAGGTGATGGAAATGCTAATTATATTGATTTGATTATTACATATTGTATGTATGGTTTGAAATATCACAACATACAGAGGCTGATCAAAAAATACAGTACTTAAAGTGGGGGAATATTTTGAGGGGAATTAATGGCAATTTGTTTTTCTTACAAAAAATTAAACTAAAAACCATTCATTGAATTTTTGATCATATTTTATACTTCATAAATAAAATTACACTAATTATGCAATAAAAAATTTAAAATATTAAAAACCTGTATGTATGTTTGTGTGTATATATATATATATATGTATATGAAATAATGTTGTTACTCTGGAGAATCCTGACTGATATTGTGGCCAATGGAGATTTAATTTCTTCCAGTTAGTGTCACATTTCAGACAAATACATGGTTTGTTTTTAACAAAGTAAAATGAGTGCAGGTTTCCAATTATTTGCTTTTTCTTATTCCAGGTGAATACGATTATCAGATTAAGGCCAGCTCAAATTTCCATCTTTTGACAACTTATGGGCACAGGGTAAGGAAAAAATACAAAAGACAGAATTAGGATTGTTTTGAAAGCAGACTACCATGTTAGGGGCAAGCTTGCTTTGGACAGTGACAGAGAGATTATGGTTATGAAAAGCATCCAGAACATCTAAACAGGTATGACAGGCACAGAATTTCATAAGTGGAGTGACTGAAAGATGAAGTCTAGCTTTGCCAACGCATACCAGTTACTTTCTAGTATATATCATGGATATCTGGGCTAGATGAGGTTATCCTGATGCAGTTAAAATATCTCAGCATAACTTATACCCCTTTCATCATGTGCTTAAGTTAGTTTCTTTTTCTCAATTCAAGGCTTTTAAATACTTCTGTTATGTTTCCCTTCAAATTCTTAATATATTTTAAATTCTGACTACTGGCAAAATTTAATACAAAGAAAGTGTAGGGTATCACTCAAGGTTTCCAAAAAGTATTTCATGCTTTAAACATTATCTATAAAATTTAAAACATCTCCCTAAAGTTTTCATAAAACTGTTGAAATATTCAATGGTAAAATAGCCCTTATGCTTGTGACATAGTTTTCTCTAAGGAAAAAAGTCACAAAATGAATTGTTATATGAAAATTCGTAATTTCATGAGTTTAGCAGACAAGCCTCAAGGCAGACTTGATTAGATAAAGTCATATTTATTTTCCTTTGTAGCTAAAGTCATTTATTTTTTGAGGATGGTTACTTTTCATAATTATTGCTTATAAAAAAGCAAAAGGTAAGAAATACATGGACAGATATAAATAGAAGCTATTAATATAAACATTTACTTATTAGCCCAAACAATGATCTGTCTTTTAAAACTTAACTTGATAATTCCACAAAGGATATATGAATATCCAAACACTTGACAGCATAATAATCATATGAAGATATTTGTTTTTGTCCTAAAGTCATAGCCATATAGAATGCACAAGTCAAGTAAGAATTTCTTACTTTAGACCATGAAAGATCAAGGAGATCAGCAGTATGTCCTTTATACTTGCAAAATGGCCTTTGTCGAAAGGGTGCGTTTTTGTCATCTGGGTCTTCCTCAGTTCCACTGCATACCTATTTAGACAGAGATAAACTGTAATACTGAAGTGCAAAACAAGTTTCACACTATTCCCATCCCACCTGACCACTCCACCTGTTCTCTCATCACCTATTATGATGCCTAATTGAAGTCTTGAGCTCCTAAAAGGAGACCCCTTATACACTGATCAACTGTTTATTACCTCTTCTTTCCATCTCCCTAACCTACCAGACGAAGATCATTCCTGAAGGGATACACCCTACTATCACGATCTTTTCCCTCCCTAACAGAGCCCCTACTTTGTCCTTTTCTGAGTAACTGTTCCTTCAGGATGGGTGCCTCAGGGATGAATCATGATTGGCCTAAAATAATTAAGATTAGCTCATTCGCCTTCACAGTGGTTGAGGCCCAGGCACATGGGAAAATTTTTATCAATTAGATATAAGGCAAAGTGTATACTGGGTAGGGAGCATAAGGGGAAGTTTCAAGAGATTTCATCTCTCTTAAAAAGGGGCTAAACGACCTTCCTTTTCTGTGCCTCTGAAAGATACTGCCTGCATGTAATACCACCTAAGACTATAGCAGCTACTGAATCATAGGGCCAGGAGTGGGAAAAGCTCAAGGGAAAACAATGAGAGTACAAAGCAGGAAGAGGTGCTACTTTATCTCTAGACTTGCTTCCTCATTGTTTAAGCCATATTCAGTTGGGTTTCTGTTATTTGAAGTCAAAACTACCCCTACAGAGTTACATAGAAAATAACGCCACACATGTGTGCCATACATTTTGTTGTAACTTGCCTTTTGCAGTCATTATCTGAATGGTTTCTAGCCTGTCTTTGAAATATGTAGTAACGTTATGAAGAGGAAGAAATTAGGGAAAAACTAGGGCTCTGAGAGGTTAGAATAATACATTAAAGGTCACCTAGTCATTCTCAATAGCAGACATAAAGAAGTAATATGAGTCCTCTCCAGATTTATCTCTCAGCTATTTCAGAGGATGTAGCATGAGCAAAAATACAAAGTATTATCTAAACTTTGCATATTTAGGGAAGAGTGGATAAGATGATGAGGAAAGAGAAAAAAAAGATTACGGAGATATACAAGACCACTTGTACTAAGATTAAGATAGGTACTTTGGAAACCACATCATAAAGACCCTCCAATTGTGGATTAAAAATTTAGGTATTCTACTTTTTCAGTTATTAAGTTTATTGGTACAATTTAGGTATACACAATGATCAGTTTTATCATAGAGAAATTGTACCTGTATATGATATATCTTGATTCTTTTTTTTCCCCATTTCCTCACCTTTTCAACTCCTCTTGTCCTGCTTTACAAAGCTTTGTTTCCATTTCCTCCTTCTGTCCTCCTTTTTTTCTTTTCCCTTGTTTCCTTTCCCCCTTCCTCTCCCTAGTTCCCCTTTCCTTTTTTGTTGGTACTTGGAATTGAACTTGGGACCTCATGTTTACCAGGCAGGCATCGTGCCACTCAGCTAAATCCCCGGCTCTTGTCTTTCTTTTTTGAAGAATCACTTCCTATTTCACAATTTCTATTATACATTTTGGCTCTTATTTACATTTTCAGTTTCTCACATCAGAGGGAGAATGTGATATTTACACATGTATGTCTGATTTATTTCATGTAAGAGCATGGTCTTAACTTAGAATAGTAGAAGCAATCCTGGGCAACAAAGACAAGACAGGGGGTCACAATCCCTGACTTGAAATTATACTATAAAGCTGCTATGATAAAAACAGCATGGTAATGGGTAAAAATAAATGGACCCAAAGATCAATAGAACAGATTAAATGATGCAGAGAACTTCAGACACAGCAAACCACCTTATCTTTGACAAAGTTACCAAACACATTCACTGGAAGAAAAATAGCCTCTTTAATAAATGGTGCTATGCCAAAGATTAAAAACTTGACCCATATCTTTCACCATGTACTAAGCTAAAATCAGAAAGGATCAAAGATCCTAATATTAAAACAGAAATATTAAATCTGCTGGAAGATAGAATAGGCAAAACTGCTAAAGACATTGGTGCAGGCAATGACTTTATGAACAAAACTCCAAATGCTCAGGATCTATCACAAAGAATCAACAACTGGGATCTCATACTACTGAAAAGCTTTTGTATGGCAAGCAAGAAAAATCACCAATGGAATGAAAAGACAACCCACAAAGTAGGACAAAATGTTTGCCAGTTATACCTCAAAGAATTACTATTGAGAACATATAAAGAACTCAAAAATATCAGTCCTCCCAGATTTAAAGACCTAATCCAAAAGTGGGCAGAGATGAATACACATATCTCAGATAAGAAATACAAACAACAAATAAGTATGTGAAAAAATGTTTAACATCACTGGTTATTTGAGAGATACAAATTAAAACAACACTGAGATTCCATCTCACCCTGAGAAGAATGGCTAATATCAAGAAATCAACCAATAACAAATGCTGTAGGGGCTGTGGGGAAAAAGTAACACTTTCCCATTGTTGATGGGAGTGTAGACTGGTACAACCACTATGGAAATCACTGTGGAGAAGTCTCAGAAAATTAGGACTAGAGGTTCCATTTTTTTTTTTGTCTTTTTTGAGACAGAGTCTTGCTATGCAGTTCAGGCTGGCCTTGAGCTCACTTTGTAGCCCAGGCTGGTCTCAAACTCGCAACGATTCTCCTGCCTCAGCCTCCCCAGTGCTGGGAATACAGGCGTGAGCCACCCACACCCGGCATAGAGGTTCCGTTTGATTCAGCTATTCCCCTTCTTGATATCTTCCCAGAAAATTAAAAACATCGTACCACAGCAATATATGTGCACCCATGTTTATAACAGCATAATTTTTAATAGCTAAATCTTGAAAACAAACTAAATGCCCATCGACTAAGGAATGGATAAAAAAGATACGATATTTTTACACAATAGAGTATTACTAAGCCATAAAGAAGGATAAACTGGGGACATTTATAGGCAGATGCAATTTGAGACCATATCCATAAGTGAAATACATAAAACACACATGTGTAAACATATTGTCTTACTGTTGTGAGAAGCTGAAAAGACATATGTATGTGTATATATAAAACTATATACATATATATGCATAACTATCTTATATAATATTTATATATATTATATATATAACTATATATGTATAACTATATATACATATATATAATATAACTATCTTACCTACTTTTATATATAAAAGTAGATAAGATATTTATACTACTGATTTATTTGAGTTCACTGAAGAGAAAGATTTGTGCTGGTATTTCTGGACAATTAAATGCAGATGTCTTGTGGTCTGGATGAATGATTTGGGCATAACAATGCACAATTTATGTACCATTGTTGCCCACTGACTGATGTATTTTGAAATTTTAATTTTTCTCTTTGAAATAAAAAAGATTTGAAAAAATTACACACACACACACACACACACACACACACACACACACAAAGAGTATGGTCTCAAGGTTCATCATTTAGCTATAAATGTCTCAAGTTTATCCTTCTTTATGGCAGTAGTACTCCACTGTATAAAAAAGCTACATCTTTTTTATCCATTCAAGGTTGATGGGCTCTGGGCTATTTCCAAGACTTAGCTATTACAAACTGCTGTCAGAAACACGGGTGCTTTTAGTTATTTTGGAAAGATACCAACAAGGCGAATAGCTGGGTAAAATGGGACTTTGAGGGATCTCCACACTGATTTTCACAGTGGTTGAACAACTCTACACTCCAACCAACAGTGCAAAAGGATTCCTTTCTCCCCACAGTCCGACCAGCATTTGCTATTGGTTGATATCTTGAAAACAGCCATTTGTCTTAGTTATTTTTCATTTTTTTTTGTTGAGACAAAACATGTGATGCTCAAAATTAGGGAAGGAGAGGTTTATTTTTCATAGTTTTTTTGGGGTTTCAGTCTATATTTAGTTGGCTCCAAGGCAGCATGGGGTGGTGGGGTGACCCTTTATGGCCACTGAAAAACAGCAGAAGTGAAAGCAAAAGAGAAAGTCCTCCCTTCTTCCCTACTGTTACACTGGCTCCACCCCTAGGCAGGTGAAACCCTCACACCATGAACCTGAGTGCTAGACAAACAAACCAGTCACAGATGTTAGATAGAGTCGCCTCAATAACTAAATGAGGCTTTAAAAAGACATATAAATAAACCACAATACCCTTCTTTCTGGAGTGAAATGCATTTCTGAAATGACCAGTGAACACTGAGTATATTTAATTGCTATTTCTATTTCTGCCTCTGATAAGTGTCTATTGATTTCAGATGCCCATTTTTACAGTGGGTTTTCAAATTTGGGGAAGTCTGATTGTTTTCAGCTCTTTATCTGTTCTAGATATCAGCCCCTTGAGGAACAACTGGCTAAGTTTTTTCCCCACTCTGTGGGTTATTTTTTCACACTGTTGATGATTTCTTTTGTTGTGCAAATCTTTATAATAAGATGAGATCCCAGTTGTTGATTCTTTGTAGTGCTTCTTGTATAATCGGGGTTTTATTCATGAAGTCTGCCTACATCTACTTCTTCAAGACTTCTATCTATTCTTTCTCCCAGCATATTTAATGTTTCTGCTTTAATATTTAGATCTTTGATCCATTTGATTTTAGTTCAGTGCATGGTGCTAGACAAGGAAAGCAATCAAACAGAGGGGAAAGACAGGAAATCACTGGAAGGAAAATAATATGATAAGGACAAGCTAATAGGTATCAGTTATAACCATCTAGGTAAATGGTCTCAGTTCACCAATCAAAAGAACAGACTGGGAAAACATATCAAGCAAAAAGATTAAAAAATATGCTGGATGAAAGAAACAGATTTAATGCCAAAAGAAATTCATAGACAAAGTCAAAAGATGGAAAATAACATACCATGCAACAGGAACACAGGAAAAAAGCAGGAGTAGCTACTTATTTGCAGACAATATGAACTTCAAGCCAAGACTGATTAAAAGAGATAAAGGTCGCTACATACTTGTTAAAAGAAATTTTCAAGAAGAGATAAAAATCATAAATATATATGCACCAAAAACAGGTATACCCAAGTGTATAAAACAAATATTAGTGGACATGAAAAATCAAGTAAGCACTAACACAATTTTAATGGGGGACCTCAATACCCCACTGTCACAAATACATAGATCAACTAGACAAAAAAAATTATCAAAGAAGTATCAGAACTGAACCAAACCTGTGAACAAATGGGACTCAGTAGATGCCTACAGTGTTCTCCACAACATCAGAATACCTATCCTTCTCAGTTGAGCATGGGACATCCTCCAAAACAGACCACATACTAGCCCACAGAACATACGTAAGTAAATGCAAAGGAAATGAAATCATCCCATAAATATTATGACCATAGTGCAATGAAATTGGAAGTCAATGGCAAAAGAAACAACAAAAACTCCATAAGCACATGGAAATTAAAGAACAACCAACTGAACAACTAATGGGTCACTGATGAAATTAAAGAAGAAATTACACAGTATCTACAATTAAATGAAAATGCTGACACAATACACCGAAACTTATGGGACACAAAGAAAGCAGTACTAATAGGGAAATTTAAAGTGAATTCTTGTATTAAGAAAATAGAATGACTTTGAACTAACAGCCTAATGTTGAAATTCAAACTTCTAGAAAAAGAAGAACAAGTCATACCCAAGGGAGGATACAACGATTAATGCAACTGAGACTAATAAAAAAAAAATCAATGAATTTAAGAGTTAGTTCTTTGGAAGAGTAAATAAAAGGAATTTGAGTCAAAGGAAAGAAAAGACTCAAATTCATGCAATTAGGACTGAAAAAGGTGAAATCACAATGGATCCTGTGGAAACTCAGAATATCTCCTTTCAGAACCTTTAATAAAATGAAAACCAGAGACAAAATGGACAAATTCCTAGATACCTATGAATTACCAAAGTTGAATCAAGATGATATCAAAATTCCAAATAACCCAATATCATTCAATGAAATAAAAAATGTAACTAAAAACCTACCAACAAAGTAAAGTCAAGACCCTGATGGATTCAATTCTGAATTATACACGAAATTTAGAGAAGACCTAGTACTGCCATTTCTCAAACTCTTTATTGAAATTGAAAGGAAAGCCATGTTCTGAAATTCATTCCTGAAGTAAGCATTACTCTGATATCAAAACTAGAGAAGAATCCAACCAAAAATGAGAACTATAGGTCAATCTCCCTAAAGAACATTAACACAAAAAATCCTCAGTAAGATGTTGGCAAGCAGAATGCAGTAAATCATCAAGAAGATGATTCACCATGACCAAGTAGGATTTATTCCAGGGATACAGGTATTGTTCAACATAGGCAAATCAATAAATGTACCACAACATATCAATAGAGCCAAAGACAAAAATTGTATGATCATCTCAACTGATGAAAACAAAGCATTTGACAATGTACAAACCCATTCATGATTTAAAAAAACTTACAGAAAAACAATAGATGGTCTTTTATCTCAATCTGATAAAAGCCATCTATAACAAACCATCAGCCAACATCATACTAAAAAATGAAATAGTCAAAAAATGAAATCTTTCACTCTAAAACCAAGACCAAGACAAGCAGTCCACTGCCACCACTTCTATTCAACATAGTTCTGGAAACATTAGCCAGAGCAATTAGATAACAGAGAAAAATAAAAAGAATAAAAATAGGAAAGGAAAACGTTAAATTATCATTATTTGTAGATGACATGATACTTTACATAGAAGATTCCAAAAACTCCACCAAAACACTTCTAGATTTAATAATCAAATTCAGTTGTGTAGCTGGATACAAAGTCAATTACCAAAATAAATAGCGCTCTGGTACACAAATAACCAATTTGCTTAGACAGAAATTAGGAAACCATATAGGAAAAAACACAACAAATATAGAGTTTGGTAACAGTCATGGTTTCAGGCATTCACTGGGTGTTTCTGAATGTATACTCCATTGATAAAGGCCTACTGTACATTAAACTAAAAATAAAAGCTTTCTGCACAAAAGATAAACCACTGCACTGTCTATTTGGGAACTAAAGGAGGGAAAAATATTTATAAACCAAGTATCTGATAAAGGTTAATACTCAAGATATATAAAGAAATCCTACAACTGAACAGCAAAAAATCAAACCAGTGCCAAACCAAATAACTCAGTTAAAATTGGGCAAAGGAATTGGACATTTTCTAAACACATACAAATGGTCAACAGGTCCATGAAAAGGCACTCACTCAACATCATAAATCACCAAGGACATACGATTTATAAAAACCATTATAATGTATCTCCTCATACCTATTAGGATATCTATTATAAAAAAGTGCTGGAAAGAATGTAGAGAAAAAATAATGCTTGTATATACTGTTCCTGTGAATGTAAACTGGCATAGCCACTATAGAAAGCAATGTGGAGGTTCCTCAAAAAATTAAAACCAGAGCCTCCATAAGACCCAATAACTCACTTCCTTCTATATAATATATACTAAGGAACTGAAGCCAGGATCTCAAAGAGGTATCTGTATTCTCATGTGCACTGCAGCATTATTCACAACAGCGGAAACATGCAAGTAAACTTAATGTCCATAGAGAGATGAGTGAATGCATCGAGAAGGTATGCTAAGTGAAACAAGCTACACAAAGAAGGATAAATACTAATATTACTTACAGTATACAGTGAACATAGTCAACTTATAGAAGCAGAGTGGGATGATTGTTATTAAGAGTCAGAAGAGGGGGAAATTAGACAATATTAATCAAAAGGTAGTTTCAATTATATAAAATGCCAGTCCTAGAAATTTTTGTGCAGTATAATAACTAACAACAATAACAATAACGTACTATATGCTTAAAATGTGCTTAAAATGATCTTAAACAGAGAATAGGAAGAAATTTTTGGAGTTGATAGGTTTATGATGTAGATTTTGGATCTCTGAATTCATCAAATTGTATATATTAAATGTGTAAGAGTTTTTGTATGTCAATCACATTTAATAAAGAAGTTTAAAAATTATCTTCTAGGTTCGGGGATTTAGCTCAGTGGCTTAAGTGCCTGCCTGGCAAGTAGGAGGTCATGAGTTCAATCCCTGGTACCAAAGGGCAAAAAAAAAAAAAAAAAGCAATGTTCCCCGCAAAAAAGAGAAAAGAATCTGTTTAAAAATTATCTTCTAATATATTACAAAATTTACTTACTTTGATTATCTTCTTCCACTAGGATGTAATCTTTGCAACAAGTAGTTTAGTCTCCTTTGTTCACTTATTAAATATGTAATTTCTACAACAGCAACTAGCAGATGCTAGGCACTCAATAAATATTTTTGGACCAAAATGAAGACAAAGTTCCAGATCTTAAGATGTCAACTAGTGCAGCACAATAGTTAAGAATGTATGTTCTACAGAGAGATAAGAGCTGAGTTCTAATTCTTATGTTATATGTAACAATGGGATAGAACTGGTGAATTATTTGATATTTCTAAAGACTCATTTTATAGCCCAGGCTGGTCTTGAACTTGCAGAGATCCTCGTTATTCAGCTTCCCAAGTGCTGGTCTGGAAGCACCACTATACCCAGCTACAATGTATACTTTTATATATTCTACTTTATACGAATGATGAGAAAACAAAACTATTTCGAAAAAGAAAAGAATACTATTGCAAGGGAAAAACCACATGTACATCAGGAAAATAAACTCTACTTTACTTACATTGGGCCTCATCCTACCTAGGGTTAGGTTAAAAAATAATTCCACATACCAAACTTCAATGCCATATGAAATAGAGGCCTCTTAACTGTTGCCAAATTGAATGACAAAAGTAAAAAAATTCCAAATGATCCTTTCCTCCAAATTATAAGCTATTCAACTCTTCCAGGAAACAATCGTAATATAATAGATGATTACTCATTATTGTGTGAAAGAAATATGACAGTCCTCATTTAAAGGGCTCTGTATTCCTTCAAAATTGTAGTTATTTAGGATTTTTAAAGTAGATGGAAGTACTCAAGAATCTGTAAGTAGGACTGTTAAAATAAACATAATAAAAGTACAGACAGATTAATACCAATCAATGCCTGGAAACTGGTAAATAGTTAGCAAACTTTTCATTTAAAGCAAAGCAGCTAAAGTTTTGACCACTGCATTAGTCAGTAAAGGCTTCATGAAGGAGGTGGGCCATGAAGAAAGTTGAATGAAAAGGGAGACTGAAGGCATCTAGGTATGGGCAACACTATAAAGAAACAGAAGCAGGGATTCTACACTGTAGACATACAACAATCACTACGGGGTTATATCTCAAGGGTACCAAATCTGTTCAGCACAATTTTATTTGCTTCAAATCAGCCCAGAGCGTATCTAGGAAGACAAACTGACAAGTAAGATGTGTTAAATAATATTAATATAAAATATGTATGATACACTATCAAAAATGAAGAACAACTTTGCTTGCTGTATTAAGGGAAAACAATAGGAGAAAGTAAAATATTTGAGCTGAATATTGAAGAATGAGTTGGACCTTGCTCTGAAGAAAAGAACAAAAGCCAGGTGTGGGAGCAGAGGTCTGTAATCTTAGTGCCTAGGAGGCTGGTGCAGGAGAATCACAGTGAGTTTAAGGTCACTTTGGGCTAACATAGGATAACCTATCTCACAACAAAACAAAACAATCACAATGATAACAACAACAGAGGGGCAGAGAAGGTATTGCGGGCAAAGCAAACAGCATATACAGTGCTTAGGATACAAACCTACTAGCAGGCAAGTAGGACACATAGGTACTAGGCAATTAGAATAAAGTTTAATAGGTAAGATAAGGCACTAATAGCTGGACCTTACTCTGAAGGTAATACAGAGCTATGAGAACATTTTAAACCATAAAATGGTATCTATTATTATTTTTTAATTATCTAATATAGATCTTAGTGAGGGGATTTGTTTCATTTACGTTTATATTCTTGTGTTGTATTTTAAGAAATACTGGTAATTACCTAGCAACCTTTAAATAGGAAAACTGTTTAATTATCAATTACAGATATTCCTTGTTTAACAACCTACCTGGTTAACAACTGTTTGGACTTAGGACTGAGAGGCACTTATGACATATATATATATATAGTACAATTTTATATATCTTGTTACCTTGTTTATAGAGCCTTAATGCTTTTATGTAAAGTATACCTTATTTGTATAGTATTATAGTTTAATGTTGTCATACATTGCAGTACTGCATGTAAGAGTTACACAAATAGAAGCAAAGTCATCAAGTTGGAATTTCTTTAACCATTTTTCTGTTCTGAATATTGTAATGTACACAGTATACACAACTCCTCATTTAGCATACAAATCAATTAATAACCTTGTTGCAGGAAAGGAATTCAGTGGTTAAACAAGAAATGCCTGTAAAATAGACAAAAATTATTTCTAATGATTATATTTAATTTTAATAAAGTACCTTCATGCAACAATAATTTCTACAAAACAGAAAGGTTCTTTATGATAAACAAATCAGAGTACTTCACAATAGTAACCATAAAATAATGAACATACCCCTGTATCTGTATCAGATTTTGATGAACTTAGACTTTCCTGAGAAGGTGATGGAGACACACGTCCTAAAAATAGCATAACACTTGTAAAAAAGCATATTGTGTACATATACTCATGCACAAAAAATATTCAGACATCATAAATTAACTCCTAATTAATAGTCAGAGAACATAACATTATGGAAAATGCCTTTTCTAAACAAGTGTAATCTTGTAAGCACCAAAATATTTGTTTGCATCTTTTTGTGTGTGTGATGCTAGGGATTGATTCCAAAGCCTCACGAATGCTAGGTAAGCATTCTGCCATTGAGGTACACTCCTGGACCCATTTTTAAATAACATTTTTATAAAATGGATTAATCACTTCATTAAGTAATGAAAATACTGCTAAACTCTCAGTATTCATAATGAACATATTTGCATTCACAGTAACAAGCAGCAAGAACAATAAAGGGGCAAAAAAGGGTCTGGGCAGTGTTAGGTCTCAAGGGCCACTAAAACAGTTTTGCTGTTCTAGGCAGGGCAATAAAAGAAGTAAAATATAGCTAAAACTAAAAAATTCACTTTATAGTAAACACAGCTGAACTTTTTGTCAAATTCATTGTTTTCAATTATGTGTTACAACATAATACAGAAGTAAATTCACAGTATGCAATACATTAGCCATTGTTAATTCTTATTATCTTGTTTTGAAATTCTGTATCATTTTTACAATTTTTCTCTCTTTAAAATTAAAAAAAGAGCATCTAGCTTGCCAATTAAGTGAATCTCTAAAGACCTCTGTGTTTTGCAAACTGGTGTTCTGTATTCTATATTGTTACCTTGTCTACCTGTACTCTCCTTTCTACAAATTCCTTAAAATGTGTTTCCAGCCTTAAGTGATTGGGAGAAGAAAATTTATTACACATCAAATAACAGCAAAGAAAATAATCCCATAAACTTGAAGCTCCAATTTATATTGATTTTATATACTTTTCTGATAACATCAAACATAAATATTCTTCCATAAGAATAATCAGTATTTATGTGCATACTGTTCTGAGGTTTTTCTTTTCCACTTAACATTTTTTCATACATCCCCTTGTTATAACGACAATTTGATTTTGCAAGGCCATTTCCTTAATCATTCTTTACCCACTGTGTTTGTATATACTGTCATTCTTTTTCTAGTTTAACTAGATCTGTCACTTTAGCCTGAACAGAAATGAAGATTACCAAAGAACACTAAATGACTTTGTTTTTAGTGGTTGATGAAATAATCTACACACTACACTTGAAGAATAAATCAAAGGCTTTGTGATAGTACTTTACATTGAATTTAGAGGTTTTCAGCTACTTACTTCTGATCTTTTAGTTTTGGCTATTGTGTTCAGTAGTGTTTACTGCAAGTGACTGCCAGATAATGAGGGTTTTTAGGGTGAATATCTTTTATCCCATTTTGGAGTTTCTTGGGTTTAGGGAGTATTTGGTACAGATTTTACCGTTAAACATCCTCATCTAAAAATCAAACACTTAAAATTCTTTAGAAATTTAAAATTTTTTGAAAATCATACTGATGTTGAACAAATTTCAGATTACACAGCATTCCAGATTTTTTTTTCTTTTATCAGTACTGGGGATCGAACTCATGACCGCGTGCTTGCAAGGCAGGCGCTTATGACACTGAGCTAAATCTCCAGCCCCAGCATTTCAGATTTTGGATTAAGAATGCTTACTCTGTGTTATACTTAAATGTAAAAATTCCAGATTTCACTAGATTTTTAAATAAATCAAAAATACCTTCAGTATTGTATTTCTTTCTCATATTGTTGAAATAGTCAAAAGCATTTTTTAAAACCCATATTCTCACTACATTGTCTTGTCCAGCTGAGGCAAGCAACCGGCCACAGTGAGAAAATTTCATGGTCCAAACAGCTCCCTATAAAAACAAAAGAAAGTTAAAAGGTATTACTCTGAAAAGTTTATAGAGACATTAAGCCAAATTTTAAAATTATGCTAAATAATACAGGCTAATTTCATGTTCACATTATCGGTACTGCTTTATCGCCAGAAGTTCAATGGCATTATACTACTACAGAATAAGATAGTTACAGTTTACTGTAATTCAAACTAGCAAGTTCAAGACCTTAAATCATGGTCATACATTAATGAATATGAAAGTTCCAAGGTAGCTAGAAAACATAATCTGAGAAGCACAATCTTAGTGTGAGATTTCAGCCTCCTAGTTGAACATAAAGGTAGAAGAGAGAGCCCATAGCATGACACTTAAAACCCTAATGAGTGCTGGCAAATAATAAGAGCCACCTTCTCCGTGACCTTCATGGAATCAGGCACTCAGAAGTATCAGAATGGCATGGTCTTCTCCCACTTTTCTCCCTAGAAACAAGACTCTGCGGTATACGGCTAGAATCTCTAGATACTGAAACAAAGGGGAAGTGTGCGTTGGGAGGCAGATTAAAGAATAAATCCTATTGTGACACACATTCAGGTTTATCAAAAAGATTAGCCAATTTAAAGCAATAGCTCATTTATTAGACTAACATTCATTTCTACAAAATTCAAGTACAGCAAAAAAATGTCATTCAGAGGCTACTACAATGAGATTTTAAGTAAACAGGATACAATTAAGGAGTCTCATTCAGAACAAGAAAATTCATCGGGTTCCATAATGAAAGTACTATAATCATGTGTAGATTTTAAGCACCAAAATTTAAATTCTAAATTGGCTGCCATCTAATGTTTATGGCTGCTTCTTTCTAGTTAAACCAACTTTTAGACTTAAAATCTAACCAGATCCACGATCAAGAAGACAAAATCATGGTCCACTTCTGAGTTTTACTGTTACTTTCTTTCCCTGTGTTCCTACATTTTCAGAGGACAGTGTAATGCAAGTTGTGCACTGTCACATCTACATGTCGGTATATTTGAATTCTGACAAAGAGCACAAACTTCTACTTATCTCCTTGCTTTAGCTGTCTTACTGTAAAAATATATTGGAGTTCTGAGATATTTGTTTCAATTATTAAAATATACAGAACACATTAAACATTTTTCAAAGTGACAGACCACCCTAAAAATTAACCGGTTTAGGCTTTGGTAACTGTATAGCTTTCTTAATGACAGAGGTCTAAAGGGATTTGGTATCTCACTTCTTGAAAAATAGCTCAGAGATTTATTCTACATTACTACTGTTAAGACTGAGATCTGTCCCCCAAAACTCTTAAGCATGAGGTGGGGCTTTTGGAAGGTGATTGCATCATGGAGGGCTATACTCAACAGTGGCTTGATTAATCCACTGATGCTTTCATAACTGACTTGCTATTAGGAGGAGGAGCCTAGTTGGAGCTGGGTCACGAGGGGCATGAGCTGTATCTCCCTCTCTGGCTCCTCCTCTGTCTCTCTGCTTCCTAACCAGCAAGGATTGAATAGCTGTTACCTGCCATGCTTTTTAACCATGCTTATGCTATTTTACAGACAAATGACCAGGGACTATAGCCATGAGCCCAAATAAACCTCTCCTCCTTAAGTTGTGGATGTTGGGTATTTTGTCTCAGTGGTGAAAAGTTGACTCTGGCATTTATATGTTCATTATGTCATATTAATATAAATTTACACTTCTTGAGTCAGGCTATCAAAAATATATACATAAGTAGAGATCAGTTTTATAGACATCAAACATATTTTTCTCAAGAAAAAGTATGAATCCTAAAATGTTACTTACCATATGTTCCCCACTAAGATCTTGCACCACTTTGATCTGATCAAAATCATAAGGCCCTTTAAAACCATGTGCTGCTTTAAATTTAACTGGTCTTGTATAGGGCATTCCTTCATCATCACTTGATGAAGGATCATCTTGATCAGTATGAAACACTAAAGAATAAGCAACAGAAATTATTACCAGCTAATATAGATATAGCTACTACCATATTTTCATATCCTTATCAAGAAAGTTCATTCAATAGAGAAACAAAATTTGTCTATTAGTATATATATTAAAAGCATAGAGTCTTGTGGCATATTAAGTGGGTTCAAATTAACTCCTGTTATTTATTATCTGTGTGACCACAGGCAAATTATTCAATCTTTCTATGCCTCTGTTTTCTCTTCTACAAAATGGGGATAATGATGGTACTTACCACAAAGGGGTTTTATAGGATTAAATGACTACAGGTAAAAATGCTTGGGATAGGGTCTGAGACAGAAAAAAATAATACATAAGTGCTCATTAAATTAAAAAAAATCAGTACAATAATGACAAAGGCACACGGAATTAAGATCTATGCAAACTTATAAAATTTATCTAATTTTGAAAATATTTATAAAAACTGAAATAGGACAGGGACATAGCTCAGCAACACAGCACCTGCCAGGCAAGTGTGAGGTCCTAAATTCAATTTCCAGTACACACACACACACACACACACAAAAAAAAAAAAAACCTGAAATCACAAAACTAATTTTTAACTGATTATTAAGCAATCAACCCTTGCTGGCTGTCATAATGAAAAAATATGTACAAATTCATGTTTAAGACACATAAATTCATTTTTGTACCCACAAAATTAAGCAAACTATGATTAAAACACTTAAGATATTATCTATAAAGCATGTCAATAAAACAGAATGTTTCTTATGAACTATAGGCTAAATTTAGATAATAAGTTTTTTGAATATACAGTTAAAATGTTTTTATTTCATTTACCTTCATCTCTTACACTTTTAACCTTATTTATAGCACGTTCACCATATTCCTCAGCAAGGTGCTTTGCTCTCTTCACTGATTTTCCAAGGAACTTCTTTAATTGAGTCCTTAATAAAAGTTTTAAAATAATATTAACTAACTGTTAAAGCTTAATAATTCACATGTAAACTAAATATTAAAAGATGTGGTCAATATGTAATAGCTAAATCTTAAAATCAACCCAAATGCCCAACAACAGAGGAATGGATGAAAAAGATGTGTTTTTTTATACAATGGAATACTACTCAGCCATAAGGAAGGATAAACCTGAGACTTTTATAGATAAATAGATGCAACTTCAGATGATCTTAAGTGAAATAACTCAGAGTCACATGTGTAAACATTGTATTGTCTCCCTGGTGTGAGAAACTGAAAGAGTAAATAAGTTCCAAAATGTACAACAGATATTGTGAAATGGGAAGAAATTGTTCAAAAGGAAAAAGGAACTAAGGTGCAGGTAAGGGGAAAGGAAGGAAGGGAAAAGGAAAAAATTCAAGATAGTTATGCTACTAGTTTCTTAGTTCACTGAAAAAAAGGTTTGTGTTAATATCATTTGTAGAATTTTTTATGCCCATTATCTTGTACTCTGATAAACTACTTTAAAGATAAAAATACTCGATGTATTAATTACTGTTATTCTCCTATTATTCGTTTATGAAATTTTGTCTGACTTTTTTCCCACAAAATGATAAAAAAGATGTGACTGGTAAAGTACATTACTTAGGAATAACCTTTGTATCACTTCTTGGCCTTTGGGCTAAGATCAAGTGTAGGAATAACCTTTGTTTTACAGAAACAGTAGCTGCTTGAATCACTAAGTCCCTTGTCCTATGAAATAAAACATGTTCTAGTTAGTTTGCTAAGAAAGAAATATAGGCAATTTCTCCAGATTTGCAGTATGATATATTCTAGAATTCTATATTTTTTCAATGGTGAATACTATACTGATTGGTAGGAGACAGGGAGAAGAGGGTTTAAGTTTACAAACCTAAGCTCCATGCCTAGCTAATCGGATTTGGAAAGGATGGGAAGAGGTCGTGAATATGTGGTGAAAACCAGCTTGAGAATACTGCTTTAGAAAGTAGTTCTTAAAAACAGATTTTTATCTCTCTCAATAAATATATTCTGCTCTTAAAAAACAGATTGTATCAATAAACAATACAGTAAAGAGGATTTACTATGAGGTTTGGAGTTTTTTCCTTTTAATTTTTTTTTAGTTTTTACCTTTTTCTCTTTATGTTGCTATTTTATCTTCTGTTTGTTCTTTTCTTTTTATCTAATTATTTTTATTTCTTTTACTGCTTAATAGGATCCTTTATCTCACTTATCCCTCCAGGTCTTTTACTTATTTTTCAAATTTTACTTCTTTCATTATGTCATTGCCCATTCCCTCTGTCTTTATAGTATGATCACTAAGCTTTATCAATTTTTAAATAGTTAACTCTCTAATATTTTTGCTGCATTCTTTCTATTGTTAGTGTAATTCTTACATTTAGTAGTCACTATTTATGTTGTTTTTAAATTAAAATTACAGATTTCTTTACTATATTAAGGGTGGTATATTATTGGTTCTTATGGTATGTCAACATCCAGTCTGTTTCTATTGCCAGGTGGTAAAGTTACTGCTGTTAATTGGTTTTCTCTGCATTCCAATACCTACATTGTCTTTGTGTCATTAACAATGCTGTGGTCCATTTCTGGAGAACTGAGTGCTAGGCCAATTATACAGTATCCTCCCTCCCAAATTAACGGAGGGGCTGGAACTTGAGACAGAGGCAAAGGCGTATAGTTAGCCATTCCTAAACTGTAATATTGAAAATCAGACACTAAATAAATAGATCTTCATACTAGCAACAAAGCCTTTCCAATATAATGGACCCCCAAACCTCAGTGCATGTGCACTCATAAACATATGCATACATGCATTTATAGGCACACCCATCCAAAAGAGGAAAGGAGGATAAGGTAACAAAAATCGCAACTCCAGTGAAGCTGATCCATGGGGCAAAGGGGATGAAATCAAAAGCAGCACAGCTAAATTAATTGAAATAAGAAGAGAAATGTCTTACCAAGAAGGAGCTCAGCGAAGATATAACCATACAGATAACAGACTTAAAAACAAAATAGTGAGTTTATAGAAGACACTATTAGTAAAATGATACAAAACATGAATGACCAGTTTAGCAAGAAACTGGAGTCCACAAAAAGATACCAAACAAATCCAAATGAAAAACTCCATTTATTGAAAGTACTCAATGGGCAACAGAAATGGCATATGTGAGGACAGAGCATCAGCAGTTGAAGAATACAAGACTGACGCCAGTGGCTATATACTTAGAAATACTTTAAAAATAATGAGAGAATATGAAAAAAATGGATCCAAAGGTTGCTGGATGATGCAAAGATAAACAATTTAACATGAATTAGTAAAAAAATCCAAAGACAGCAAATATGTCATAAAAATCTGTTTACAGAAATAACAGCAGAGAGCTTTCTGCATATGGCAAAAGGATTTAACACACAGGTAAGTGAGACATATAGAACCCCAAATAGCCATAACCAGAAAAAAGCTTATGTTATGTACACATGCCAACTCCTCATGATGAATGCAATAATTATGTACTGTAAACATGTACTAATAAAAATAAAAACTTTCAAAAGAAGAGGCATTTATTTATAAAATACAATAGTTTGTTAGCTTAAATTGTCCTTTGCACCTTCTCTTTCACTTTGAGTATTTGCACAATGTAACACAAGTATGCACCTTCAAGTTTCCATTCATAGGATTTGTTTACTGGGTTTTTTCAATGATGTTAGCTTCAAATTTCATATTTGAAGATTGTAAGAAACCAAGCACAGTAAATGATATTTAAAACCAAAACCATTTACAAGTCAGGTGTAAATTTCTACCAGTTCATGAGATCTCAAGATGTTACAGGTAGTAGTTTAGAAAATTTGCTAAGCTATTTATATGTATATATGATGCTCGCTGCTATAGTGGTTAGAATAGGCAAGAAGTAGGAAAAATGTCCTTAGAAGACCAGATAAGTATGGAATATAATACAATGAATGAGACAACTATCAGTTCTTTAGATGTTTTAAACTTTTAGTAGCCTCAGGGCCTTTGCACATGTGGTTATTTATAACTGGAACACTCCTCCCCTGGCTAATTCCTGTTCACTTTTTAGGTTTCAGATCAAATACTGCTCTCTCAAAAGGCTAGATTTCTTGTGTATGCCAACATCCCACAGTTTTCTTAGTAATCACTATAAACGTACCTAGATTCATCTGTATAATTACATGCTTAGTATCTGTATTTTCCATTTACCTGGAAGCTCTCTGAGGGCAGAGACTGGAATTGTCTTCTTAAATATTATATAACCAGCACCTAACACCCATGTCTGCCACACAGAAAGATTGCAATATATTTACCAATAATGCTGATAAGAAGATTTGTCCAAAGAATAAATATCATATGGTTTCTCATATAAGTATAAATAAATTAAAGAGCAAAATAAAATGTAGGCAATAGGAAATAGACAAACTTTTTTTTTTGCAAATTGAAGATATGTTATGTACATGTACCAACTCCGCACAGTGAATGTAATCATTGTGTACTACAATCATGTATTAATAAAAATTTACAAAAAATGAAACAGAATAACCCCAGTTTTGTGAGAAAAAAAACTTCTAAGTATAATATGTCAACCTATTACATGGTTATTTATGGGGGTGAGATTATAAGAAACTTTCAAATTCTATTTTATACATTTCTGTTATTATATTTGATAATGAAGATTATAAAACAACCATTTTAAACCCAACATAAGGTCTCTATCATCTATAATGCTAAAGATTTATTTTTTATTTTACAAGCTGAGAAAATATTTTAATCATTTTAGATGACATTATTTCTAAAACACATCCTTCCATGCCTTGTTTAATGGCAGTTAATGCTTGGTCAGTTTCTTTCCTTGATGTAGAGGGTCACTGTTACCAGTTTTTTCTGTTCTTTAATATATGCAGGGTCTTGCAAGCCGTTTGTAGTTGGGCCATATTATTGGTTTCTCTTCAGTCTTTGAGGCCCATAGTCAGGATCCAGGGAAGTCAGAAACCTGTGCCAAGCTTTTCTATCAGCTGACTCATCATTTTACCTCAGCTTTCAGTGCCAAGATGACTATGTTCTATGTTTATCATGGCATGAGAAAGTGCACTGCTGTACAGACAGCTGTGTGGCAAGAGTCCTTTTATCATTTTTTTTTTGGTACCAGGGATCGAACTCACAACTGCATGTTTGCCAGGTAGGCACTTATGCAGCTGAGCTAAACCCCCAGCCCCTTTTAATAATTTTTTGACTGACCTTTTGCAATAAGAATGTGACTAGATAGTCTTGTGTCAATTTACATGCTTAAAGTTTACTCTACTTCTATTTTGCTGTGATCTCAGATACTAGACAGCCAGATTTTTTTTAAAGTACCAAGCAAGGATAATGGCTGAATAAACCTAAGGAGCTTTTCTCTTAGAAAAAGTGCTTTAGTACACTGATTATGTCGGATGTTTATCTGTCTCCTAAACAATTCCTAATTCTCAGGTTTCTGATAGCTGCTAGTGCTAAAGGGCCAAGTTTCAGGTATCTGAGGTGTTAGTACATACCTGAATTGTGGGTACATCATTTGTAAAAATTCTCAGTGCTTCCTTTAATACACACTAGGAAAATATATCAGACTGAAGTAGAGAATTCAATCTAGGAATTTAGATTGAATTACTGGCAATTTACTGACCTGTGTGTATTAAGTACAATTTATATGCCTACCACTGTGTTACACATTTGTGGGAGAAACAGAAGGACAGTAAGTCAAAAATCCTTTTGCAACATACAGTTTAGTTGTTTAACATGTACTTTTTTGCATTTTATGTAAGAAAACAGTTTAGTAATGATAAAGGGAAAAAGTAAGTTATATGAACTATAAGTATTACACAAATTGCAAAAGGAAAATTTGCTATGAATTAGAGTAGTCAGGAAGAATCCCACATAGTTGAGTTTAGAAAGACAAATAAGATTTGCAGGGATGAAGAGGAAAAGGAAAGACAATTTTAAGGACAATCATTTTCCTTAGTAATACTTCTGACATCTAACACCATAAAAATAATACAGGGATGATGTAAAATATGTTGGCTTTTTACTACCTGTCAGATGCTTTAAAACTGGTTGGCTGCTAATACTACCAGTTGGACAAAGGAGTTGGTAGTGGTGAACAGACATATAAATTAGATGGAGCATAGATTTAAAACAGTACGGCAGTCCTCGAATTTTTCTAGTAAATGCTTGAAATGAAAAGTAATGTTGTTTGGTATGGTGGTGCACACCTGTGATCCCAGCACCCGGGAGGCTGAGGCAAGAAGATCCCTGCAAGTTGGAGGCCAGCCTGGATTACACAGAGAGTTCAAGCCAGCTTGAACTACACAGCAAGATCTTATTTTAAAAAAAAAGAAAAGAAAAGAGAAGAGGAGAAGAGCAGAGAAGAGAAAAAAAAAAGCTGCAGTGTAACTCACGTTTTCTGTTTTAATCTTCCACCATCAGTATCTGTTGGCTGAGTCTGTAATTTCTCTTCATCATCCGACTGTGCTGCATCATTACTACAAGGAGGGGTAGTTGTTTTTAAAAGAAACCATTTCTCTTTTACACTTTTTAAAAATCTCTTTACCCTTACTAAACTTTACACTTTCTAATCACTAATCAGAGTAAGAAAAAATATATAAATAATCCTTACATGTTTTTAGCTTAATGATCCTGAGAATTCAATGGCATTAGAGAATAAACTTTAAGCAAGGCAACACAAAAAAATTTAAGTGAATGCAATTTATTACCTTATGAAAAACCTATCACAAACAAGGCTTTTTGCTGGGGAAAATGTGCTACACAGAAGTGTTAAAAAATAAATAGCAAATATCTTCTTCCCTACTCACCATATACATCATGCATTATATTTAATAAAGAAGCTCTTGCTTTTCTAGAAATTTCTCCTTGAATCTACTTACATTTTATAGTAGAGTCAATACTTTAAAGTTATTTCAGAAAACAAGGCCAGAGCCTTTATGAAACCAGTTCAAGTACTTATAAAACCCAGGTTTCAGAAGACTGGGTGTTTGTCCCACATGGCTTTTTAGCTGCAGTATGTTTTTATACACTCAGTAGTATAATATAAATCATTTTTTAAAATTAAACTAAATAGGATTTAGGATTTATACTCCTATTTAGGAAAATATTCTCCATGTAATTGTATAGTTTTAAGAGAGTATAAAATTAAAGAAAATGTACATTAACTATTTTAATTCTAAACCAAACTAGGGACTGCCATAGCTCATAAACAGAATCTTCACTACTTGAAAATACTACAAATGGTAACAACATTAAGTCATACCTTACATATTCCTTTGTCCTTCTCATGATGTGTAGAGTGAGAGGATTAATACCTGTTGGCAGTTTCTCTTCAGCAAGACTTAAAGGTATTTCTTCTCCAGTATCCAGGTTCTTAATCATTACACTGGCTAAAATTTCCTGAGGTAAAAATAATACCAACATAATTATCTTTTTGAGTCTACAAGGGCCTCAAAAATTTAAGGACTTTCTAGACACTGTACATTCAGTATTGCACATACTTTTTAACATTTTTACTGATATACTTCACATACCATAAAAATGTACTGAAAGAATACAATTCAATGGCTTTTAAGATATTCAGGGTTGTGCAACCAGTACCACTAAATTAGAATATCTGCATCATCCCCAAAAGGACACTACCTATTCATTAGCAGTCAAATTTCATTTCCTATTCCTGGCCCCAGGCAGTTATTTTAATTTATTGGCATGAAATACTATATTTATAGTTGTGCAAAAGTTTTAAGTCTTAAAGCCTCTTGACATAATCATGTATATTTATAAAACATACATAAATTTTACCTTAAAACATATGACAGAGGTAATTCCAAAATCACATTAATCATAATATAGAACTTGCTTTGTTAAAAATCTACAGTACACTTTCAAGCAAAGGCTAAACTTCCAATGCCAACTCTACTGGGAACAAAAATTAAACATTTACAATAATTAGTTTAATTAAAAGTGCTATTTTTAATACCTATAGAGATAAAACTCATTTTAGTGCTTCTGTTTCCATTCAAACATCTATACATTCCTTTATTCACAGAATCAGATGCTTCTATTACTAAAAATACATATCCAAAGCTTTTATATCTTTTTAAATAGATTTAGCATTTTAGCTCTCTGGGTTAGTCCAAACAAATACTCAGACCATTATTAAATTATCAGAGATGACTCACTTTATGACACGCCCTGTTTCAACTCAGATGAAACAAATTTGATGAATATGTTAGTGAAAAAAAATTCCCATCCACACATCTAAGGTAACTTATCTTTTTCTACATGGAAATTTGTGTGGGTCAAAGGGTATCCACTGTAGCAACCTTCCTGCGATCCAGGCCTGGATGCCACACTCCATGCCTGATTGGTATATTTTCTTCCGACCTGATTTTGTTTCATTTCTTCAGGAGTTACATCCAGCACATTGATTGAACTATGTTCCAATACACAGAAATGTGTCTGGGAAGAGTCTAGAGTAGGTGAAGTAGTCAGAGACTTTGTCCTTTTAGATGTGCAAACTGGAGACCCATGGGAGGCTTTTTATTGGGTTTGCTTTGTTTTTTTTCCCATGGCCTTGAATGCACTGTAAGATTGTCTTGATCAGAACTTCTTGGGAAGGCACTGAAAGGTTTCACATTTTCTGAGACCTGATGGTCAAATGTTGTCATATTTAAAAATTGCTGCTTTAACCAACTGGTTCGCTCTTCTTCAAATGCCTTTCTCTCCAAACCTAGGCAAATAGCCACTTTTATAAAGCTTTGTCTTTCAAAATGTTTTTGCTCTTTAAAAAGGGAACATTCTTCACTAAGGTATTCCTTTTCTTCCAACAGTCTCATAATAGTGAAGTGGTATCATCATCACCTATGCAGCAGGCAAGCTGCTGTAAAAGCTGCTGTTGTGTTTTATTCATTTCTTTACATTGTTGAATTTCTAACTCCAGTGTCTCAGTTTCTTGTTCATGGTCTTGTCATGATATTACATTTTCACCATTAAAACCTTCTAAGTAAGTGTACCTTTGAAACTTCCTTGTCAAGTTTTTCTACGTGACTTTTCAAAATTCTCCATTATTTTCTGATGCTGTTTGTAAGTTGCTCTCTCACAGTTAGAAAAGGCCCCACATGCTCTCTACTCAGTTTCTCTTGCATCTTCCTCAAAATCAGAGATAACAATTTCTGTATTCTCTTCTCTTTCTTTAGGTTTCTTCTTATGGGGAGAAACAAGAGAAGTCATTTCCTTTTTCATTTGCTGAAGAACTTCCAACATTTTACATTAGGATTTGTTTCTGACAGTATTCATAATCATTCAAGATAATTTTATATATTTCATCTTTGTTCCTGGTTTGTTTTACCAGTCCTCCAGGAGCCCCTTTTCCCATCAGTTCTGCACAAACAGTTTAGAATATCCATGGCTTTTTGTTCATAACTGTAGAAGACCATATGTATGCCAGGATTCTAATAATGCTTCCACAGGATTACAAATACAAACTTCTCAAATCATGAAGAGAACAAAAAATGTCTTCAATATTTACCGTAGAAGACCATATCGATGACTCTCTCCTTGAATAAAGAATAATTACCTCCACTTTAACTAACCTGGTCCTATCTCTATGTATTGATATGTACAGAGCTGGCTAAGCTATTTCCTTTTCTCTTTAATAGGCTTTAAGCAATGTAGGGCTAGTTGAGATATTGATGTGTATGTAATCTTTGAAGCCAAGTGACAGCACTATTTCATAGGCTTTTAGTGTCTCCCTCTAAATGACTGAGAACAGCGAGATGACAGAACCATTGCTCTAGGAATGTCAACTGGATTCCAGTATCAAGATAAGAAGCTATGAATTCTCAGGGCAAAAAAATGTCTGTACATCAAAATTAAAGCACCAACCACCTAAACTAAATGTTACCTCAATTGTGTTATGTAGATTAGTCTTTGTGCATATCCTCTCTGCATATTGCAGAGGTACTTCCTGGCCTCCTAGATAGGTCAGCTCTCTAGCCACTATCTTCTTCACAAATTAGTAAAATCTGGGTTAGGCTCTGGGTCAAAGCCTTTGTTCTGTGAACCCTCCTCTGGACCGAACTCAGGATACCTCAGCTGCCCTTAACTGTAAATATGTCTTAATTCTTGCTATGAGTTGTACTGGAGGTGACGAACTGAAATTATTTTGCCAGGACTCCAATGTTTCCATGGGATGATTACAAATATAAACTTCCTGGACCATGACAAGAACACAAAAAGGGCCTCAATACTTGGCACCCAACATGGCCTCAATATTAACAAACTGATATAGATGTTCCTTTAGCTTATTATAGTCACACCCTTTTCTTTTCATATCATGATTATACTGAGTAGCTAGACTTGCAATATTTTATAATTTCATTTTTCAGTAGCTAATGCAAATTTCTATTCTTGCATTGCAACTGTCTCTCTCCTAAAGCCCAATCATTTCCCTCCTACAGGTTTCCAGTTGTTCCTTAAGTTTTGCATAGCAGCTATGTAGATGGTCCATATCACTTCCCAGTTTCGGATTTTGTGCTTCCACATTTTCCTGAGCTAGAAGTTTCTTCCGCTTAAGTACAAGTAGCTCATTCACACAATTTAAAACAGCAACTATATTTAATTCTCTCGTTGCTTCTCCTCTTTTGGGTTTTTCATACCATGAAGGAAACACAAAAGTAGTCAATTCCTGACCAAGATGCGAAAGACTTTAACATTCTCTTCTCTGCAGAAGGCAATGAAAAACGCTGTGTACATTTTTTGATAAAGGTATTCAAGAACATAGCATTTGCTTTAAGTATAAACTTGATGGAGACATCTTTGTTTCTATAGTATATTTCTGGATCTGTAACAGTCATCCAATCTCCCATAGCAATTTCCAGAGCCAGAGTACCTGAGGAACTTGTTCAGCACTGAGACATACAGCTAGAGGTGATCACTCTTCTATGGAGGCATTTCCATCACTGCCTGGAAGCTCTGAGTTATTGCTTGAGGCTCCCTCGTTCCACTCCTGCAACCCAGCAGACTGTGCTTCCTTCCCCAGGCAATTATTAATCTACTTTCAGTCGATGGATTTGCCCTTTTCAGGCACTTCACATAAATTTAATCATATAATACACAGACTTTTGTGTTTGGATTCTTTCACTTAGCATGCTGTCTTCAAGGTTCAGGCATTGTGAAGCAAATATTTTATTCCTTTTAACTGATGAATGGATGTAGTATCCATTCATCAGTATGCAGAGTTGGGTTGTTTCCAGTTTGTATAATGACAAACAATAGTGCTATGAATATCTGTACATTTTTGTGTGCATGTTTTTATTTTTCTTTGATATAAGCATAGGAAAAGAGTTGCTGGGTAAGGGTAACATCATGCATAATAATTCAAGGAACTGGCCTTTTAAAGTGCAGTGCTTTTTAAAGTGCAGTAATTCTTAAAAATGTGTTATTTTACAAATACCTTGCTTCAAAACTTCATTCAGAGTAAACTGGCAACACATGCACATTTATTTCAATATATGACTGCATGAAAGGGCAAGTTTAAGTCAGAGTTACAAAATGCAACATATAGAAGAATAAAAAAAAAATCAAGATAATCTCCACTTTTCTTCCTTTCTTTCTTTTCTTTTTTGTACCAGGGATCGAATTCATGACTTAGTAATTTTCTTTCTTTAATATGATTTTTTGACCTAGCAGTAATTTATTACATATTTCAAAATAACTTAAGAGTCAAAAGGTACCTAACATAAAAATGATAAATGCTTAAAAAGATGGAAATGCCAATTACCCTGATTTGATCATTATACATTGCATACAGGTATCAAATCATTATACTGTACCCCACACATATAAATAAATACTAAATGTTAATTATAAAGAAAATATTGAATTGTTATTAATTATACATAACACAAAATTTACCATTTTAACCTTTTTTACCTGTATATATCAGGGTCATTAATTATATTCATATTGCTGTACAGTCACCATCCATCTCCAGAATTTTATCACACATTATAATTGTTTATGTTTTTAAGAACAATAACAAAAAAAATCTCAAATTCTACCTCATCAGTGAGTTCTCTCCCAGAGTTGGATCTAGGTCTTTGAGGGCCCATCACTTCACCTGCTATTGTCTGTCCATCAGGTGCTTTTCCATTTTCCTGAAAGTATAATTTTATAAACAGAAAGTAGAGTTCATTTCTATAAATTTCTATTGTTAATTATCATAAAGAATTATATAATTAAGACCATGGAGGCTACTTAAAAAATTTAAATGGAACATACTTTGTCAGTCCTTCATTATTCCTAGCACAGTGAAAAACATTAGACACCAAAACTACTGCTACCCATGAAATAATGTCTTAGTAGTGTTAAAAACAAATAAATGCTTTATTTGAACCTGGCCAAAAGCCAACTCTTTACTAAGATTGCTGCTAATTTAAGCCATGCATAGATATCTCCAAGATAGGAGTTGGAAACCTTTTTCTGAAAAGAAATACTATATTTTATGCTTTTTGGTTCATATACAGTTTCTATTGCATATTCTTCTACTTAAATAAAGAATCCTTTAAAAATGTAAAGACCATTTCTATTCTAAACAAAAAATTTTTGTGAAAGAGAAGGGGACTAAAGGATAGAGAATAGGGAAGAAGGGAGAAGAAGGGAAATTAAGATGTATTGTGGAAATGTACCAACTCATGATGAATGTAATCATTCTGTGCTGCAAATATGTATTAAATAAAAAAACTTTCCAAAAAATGTAAAAACCACTTTTAGCTAATAAAACGGGTTGCTGCTGATTTCTACACTAAGATTATATAACACAACTATATTGTTGTATCTTCCCAGTTGGCTACCCTGTCTCACCTCAGTTACTGAGATAACTGAGTCCTAGAAGTGACCTTGAGTACTAGAATTTGGCTGTTGTAATATCCACAGTATCTTTATCTTTTATATACTACTGTCTAGTAAATTAAATGGTTTTCTTTTTATGATTAGAAAAGGAAAAGGAAATCATAAAATGTCCCCCATTTTGATCAATATGTTAGGTAAATTTAGAGTGACTCATTTGGTGTTTATTATTATCAATATTATAAATAGTTGTTTTCTGTCAGTTTTTGAATACCTGTTACCTTTCACATACTTGACATAAGTAAGTTCATTTTATCCTTGCAAATAACCTTCAAGGATGGTATTTTTCTTATTTTATCAACAGGGCAACAGACTTAGAATGCTAAGTAGCTTGCTGGGTTCACTCAGCTAGTTACTAGCAGAGCTACACAAGGGAAAGAGCTCAGATTTGGGACAAGAAATTATGTGGCTTACAGAACAAAGAGGGTTGAATAACCAACAAATCAGGCAGTTGTACAAAGTATGATAAAGTCTGTATTAAATATAACACTAATTTACCAACCTGAGCAGTAACTATTTTATCACCACTGGTAGCACTTGCCAAATCAAGAGAAGGCTGAGAATCTCTGACTGTACTCTCTGAAGCCATGTTTGTAGTTAGGAGAGCATCAGATGGAATATTCTCTTTTGGTACTGCAATGATAAGAACAACAATTAGTATTTCTATCAGGTGTTACATATACCTTAAAGGTGATTTAACCTTATCTGTTTGAGCCTGTGAAGAAAGTGGCTTTATTACTCTTTATCTTCTGTATCAGGGTATCATAGTTCAAATGAGTTATTTAACTTTCTCAGGAATACAAAGCTCTAGCCAAAAGTAGTGTTACACTTCTAACACTGTGGAGGGTAAGGTGGGAGAAACGCTTGAACCTAGGAATTCAAGACCAGCCTAGGCAACACAGCGAGACCATGTCTCTTTAACAAAACCAGAAAAAAAAAGAATACTCAGGCTCATACATTTAGAGATTCAGGATTTGAATTCAGACTTTAACTCTCTAATCCCATGTCCTTTTCACCATGCCACACTTATTTCTCAGATGGTAACAGACTTGAAACAGTGGAGTCTGCTGAAATGTTTAGTAATATAACATTACCAATATAAAAATGTTCACTTTTTGCCTATTCCTAAAGAAATAATTTTTATAACCTGGACACTAGTGTAGTTCCACATAGCATAAACTGAAACAAAAGTAGAAAGTTAAACAGTTTCCATTACCAAATCTTCCCACCAAAATATTTACATTTCAATACTTGCCATCTATATCAGGCGTTTTAAGAGCCTCAAACTCCAATTCGCTTTTCTTTTTTCTTGGTGGTGGAGCAGGTCGGGATGGAGGTGGAGGTCGAGGAGGTGGGAAATTAGCTGGAGGGGGTGGGCGGGCTGGAACAGGCTTCTTTGTACTAGCTACTATATCAGGTTCTGAAGTGAGGTGTCTTGGGGGTTTGGCAGGAGCCATGTCATCCATAGCAGCAAAATCTTTAGTAGGTAAAGAGTCTGAGGATGCAGGATCCAGAACATCATTTTGTTTGACTTCCACAGCTTCCTTGTTCAATATTTCTGTTTCAGGCACATTAAGCTGCTCAGCTGAACTTATTTCAGTTAACTTAGTAGTTTCATCTACTGACTTCTCACAGGTATCATCAGAAGGAAAAGACTCTTTTGATTCTAATTCAGTTTCCTCCAATGAACTCTCACTCTCTGCCTTTTTGGAATCTTCCTGTAGTACTTGATCTATGGCTATACTGCTATGATCAGTATCAGCCACAACAGGATTGGCAGTAGCCTGATCAGAAAGTTCTTTTCCTTTGGAATCCAAAGAGTCATCTTCAAGCTGTTGTACTTTCTGACTCTCCTCAATAATACTTTCAATTATCTAATGAAAGGTTAAAAAGTATTTTTTAAAAAATAAAGATATTTACAAGAATATAGTAATAGCTAAATATTTACATAGTAGTTAGTTGTGTGCTAGGAAATGTTCTTCATACAAGGTATTTTAATCTTTATAACAACCTGATGAGATTAAACATGTACAGTCATCACATTACAAATGAATCTAAAACATGGAAGGACTGAGAGCTTTGTACAAGGATACAGAGCTGGTAAGTGATGAAACTGGTATAAACCCAGGGAATTGAGTTCTTGACATTATATGAGGGAATCTGTGTTACTACATAGTCACAAAAGTTTATTCAATTATTTAAAATAATGTTTATGCCTAAACTTACACTAATATTTGTGATGTCATAGGTCATTTAAAGTTATGTCCTATTAGTTGCAATAACTGCCTGTTGGCTTGTGTCTAGTTAACAAAACCATGAGAACCTAAATCCATCCAGGCAAGAATTCCACTTGTTCAGGTCTGAAATCAAGCCTATGTTACAAAAAGGCAGTAGATGTAGGAAGATTAACATTCTTAAAATGGATTACATCTAATATTCCACTGTTCAGACTGATGGCATGTCTATAAGAAGTTTCAACACTTATCCCACCTTGCCTTGTCCCTTTCCCCTTATTTATTCACAGCTAAAAAATACAATGTCTTTCAGCACCATTTAAAGCAAAACATTTTCTACTAGTTTTGTGATTACTACCAAATGAAATCTCCCAACCCACTTATCCCTTCACCATGTCTAACCATAGATACCTTTTCTTTGCTCACCTTGGTTCTAGCAAGTTAACATAGTACAATGCATCACAGACACACCCTGATCTAGCTTACCACAATTTCATGCTAACCTAAACTGGATACCACTGCTGCTCAGTAATATTTATCCCTGACTTTTCAGCATATTCCATATATTAGATTTTCTCGGTCTTCAAATTTTTAATTCTAGAAGTTAACTCACTTTTACCAGAGCAATATTATCTAAAGCCTACCTTATTGTCCATTAAGTGGTTACTGAGCGATGAGGACTTTGGTGATAACAGAAATCAGATTACTACAGGTTTAAGAATGAACAAGAAACCAGGCATTTCTGTAATCCCAACTACTCAGGAAAGTAAGGCAGGGAAATTGAAAGTTGAAGGCCAGCCTGGAAAACTTAGTGACACCCTTTTTCAAAATAAAGTAATAAGACCTTGGGATGTATTTCAGTCAAGAGTATTTGCCTAGCATTGTTCAAAGCCCTGCTTTTAATCCCTGATACCACAAAAAGAAAAAAAACAAAACCAAGAATGAATAAAACTGAAGTCCTACAAACAGGGTTTTGAAAAAAATTGGCACTAATTTAGCATTCACAAGGCCCTAGGTTTGAGCCCTAGCACCAAAAGGGGGAAAACAAGTAGGCTTTAAATGGAATAGGTTGCAAAAACGTGATCCAGCATTTTTATAAACTGAAAAGAAAATAGAGCAAAGTGCTGAAAGAAGGCCTAATGTAGATTATGCCTAACATACACATTCTCATTTAATCATCACACAAAATAAATGGAATATCTACCTTCCTTCTACAAAAGTAGGAACCTGAGATAAAAGAATTAAGAATTTGTTCAATGTCCCACAGCTAGTAAACCAAAATGTTTATCAAGGTCTTTCTTAAAAACTCAGTGTTCTTTTTATAATACCATGCTACTTTGGACAGAAAAAAAAACCCAAAATTCTAAATGATCACACTAAGGTGGTGTTTGGTTCAAAAAACTCCCTGCTTTCTTAGTGGTTATAAACTAAAACCCAGATACTTCAATATGACATAAAGTATCCAGGCCTAACTAGATTTATCCTCAAACACTCTGCTCATTTCCTCTCTGTGCCTTGAGTAGTATCTTTACTCCCTCAACCCTGCCTGCCTAAATCCATTCATCAAGAACCAGTTTAGATGCTATTTTCTCCATGAAGTCTTCCCATTCCTACTTCCAAGTAGAGAATAAATCTCAAGTTCTTACAGTTTGTAACTTTATGTGAATACTTACCACATTTACTTATATGCTTACCAAACTTTTACTACTAAAATGTAAGGTACTTGAGAACAGAGTCCTAGTCCACAGTCCTAATTTATTTTACTTGGTAGTGGTGGTGGCACTAAGGATTGGATTCAGGGCTTTGCACAGAGCTACACCTTCAGCCCTTTTCAAAATCTTGTTTATTTTGAGACAAGGTCTCAATCCATATAGTCTTCACCATTAATGCTAAATATGTAATTCAGTTGAAACGGCTAGAACTTGAAAAGTGGTAACTCAAATCTTAAGCCTCTCTGCTGTCCCACAGTGTTTTTTCACCACTTTTTTCAGCTCCTAAATGTTCCTTTAAAATCACCATTTCTTTTTTCTATTTACTATAGTTAGGATGTATTACAAATGGATAACTAAAAAAAGGGCAAGAAAACTATAGTGGAAAAATAAGATAATTCATTTCTATAATTAAAAATGCCTGGATATACTGTAACACATTTGTTTGACTGAAGCTGATACACTAATGAGTATTATAATGGTGTAGCTGGAAACAGTAAAAGATAAACTATAAAACTGTCTAAACTACAAACACGTTAGAAAAGAATGTGAATGGGTGAGAACCAGAAGGTAGTTCTGAAAAACCAAGAGTTGTTTTAATTATGAGAAAATTCTTGTTTAAAATGGCACCATTACTGTTATATATGCTGGCACACGATGCTACCATTTCTCCCAAAAGTGAAAACTTTCTTTGAACGGAAAAAGTATGACCAACATTAAATTTCTAAATTATGGAAAAGGGTATATTTTGCACTATACTCCTCTCAAGACATCTGGAGTTATTTGGAGACATTTTTGCCTATTATGATGCGGTGAGAGGACGCTACTACTAGTACCCTGGCAGGTAGGAAAGTCCCACAATGCACACAATGGTTCTCCCTTCCCTCCACAAGAATGAATTATCCTGCTTAGCATGTCAAAAGTGCTGCTTTTAAAGAAATACTGGGATAGACAATGTGTCATTTTGGTGGATTTCAGGAGCTTATCAGCTAGAAGAGAGCCTCAGGTGGAGAAAACAGTCAAAAACTTTTATAAATGAATGAATATGTACATACCGGGGCTTACGCCTGGAATTTTAGCTTGGTACAGAGAGTTGCCAATTTTCAACATATTTATCTTGTGCTACCTTTTCTACTAAAACCACCTCTGCAGCTTCACAGCACTGATTTTTAAAAATGGTTTCAATGATACTATTATAGTAAGGACTTTTTAGAACCACTGACTCCTGAATACACCAGGATTTGCTATACTAAACTTTTCAATTCCTAATTAAACTTATTAATTCCTATGAGCAACTTTAAGAGTAGCTATGATTTGTTCTAAGAAAATTAAACCATAAGTCATTTTTAACAATACTGTTTCAAGGATGTTACTTAATTAAGAGTATGAAAATAATGTTTAAAAAAGCCTGATATGCCTTCAATCACAAATTCAACTGATGCCAGAAATATTCACTAAAGAGTCACTGAAGATTCAGGGTACTACAGTAAAAGAATACAGAAAATATTCTGTTTTAAATATAACATTTAAAAGTGATATGTGCTATAAACTAATATTGACTTTATATCTTTCAAACCTTTTTAGATACATCTTGTTTCAATTCTTGTACAGGGGACTCATTTCCAACTTTGTATGCAGTGTTCTCTGTTTCCTGTTTAAAAAAAGAGAAAAAATAGAAAACAAATGTTAACATTTTTTCTTTAAAAGAGTATGCATGAGAAAATATGACATTGGTAAACCAAAGAACCATAAAGAGCTTGTACCATTATACAGTGATGCCCAGAGATTTTGTCAATGGGGACAATATGATTTACATATGAAATTAATAATCAGCAATTTGTATTTTTCTACTGCAACAGGATATGTATCCTTAATTTTAAAAATTTGCCCAAGTTTTTTAACATTAAAAATTGAATGAAAGATAAAAACTTCTAAGTATTTTTATAGCTGAAAAGAACAAAAGATTTAGGGAAGTGGCTGAAACAGAAATATTTCCCCAAAAGTAATGCACCGTAAATATGCAAATTCAAAAACATATGACACAGAAAGATTTTTTTCTAAAAATCACTTTACATGCTTTAGATGAAAGAAATCAAAATTTAACCAGATGGAAAGGCACTAAAATAGCTACAGATGAAAAGTTTAAACTCACCAAAAATACATATATATCTACGTATACTGTTATATACACATACGTACATATATATATATATTTGGGAAGTTAGGGTAGAAATTGATACTGTATTTCTATAGGGAAAATTAGGGCAAAAGCAAGACAATTATATATTCATAAATATAACAAAATATTTGTTTCCATCTTCAGTTATGTCTACATTTGTAGAAATACAGTTGTTATGTACATGTACCAACTCTCAATAAATGTAATCATTTACTGCAAAGGTGTACGAATAAGGAATATTAAAAAGTACAGCAATTTGAATGTGACTAGTAATACTGAGAACAAAATTTAGTATTTTTGCATGTATCACAGAGCTTGTTAGAGGAAAGTCACTGTAACTATACTGTTGAGGACCATTCTATATAATTTTAGTTGAAAAATCATTCCATAGTTAAATTGTGGTTAGGGTTTGTCCCAGGCTTAGTATCTTGCCTGGGAGCTGGATATCGTATGAGGAAACATAATTCCCAGTGCCTTCAGGCAGTGTTTAGGCCTCAAAGGTCCCAAAATGCTGTGACGCCCCTGGCAATGATTATATCAACTGAAGACATCCTGGTTCCTTGAGAACCCAATAGTAATAAACAAAGTTTCCCCTTTGGGAAAGGACAAACTCTTTATTAACCTGCCATCTCTCCCCACCATTTTCATCAACATAAAGATCCTCATTTGCATTAGACCACCACCACCCTCTGAGTTGTATTGTCGTTTTATCTCTTGCTCTTTCTTTTTGCTGAGCACCATAGCACCTTACAGGAGGAAAGGGATTCACTGCAGGGGTCCCTCATGTCATATTTTACAGATAAATGACAACACAAAAAGGGATGTATGTAAGTATTAAGGTAACATTTACATAAATATCAGGAGATGATTATGATAAGCCTCTTGATAAAATTGGTCAGAGTTATGCTAAGATTTAATATGCCAGTGACATTTCTAAAGGACTTTGAATATCTTCAACATGAAAAATTTTTTTTATTAATTGCTCCCTAGCATTTGGGGAATTCTACTAATCTTTTATAGATTCTTTTAGAGGAAAAAATGTTTCATGGAATCTTAAGTATTATGGTAAATTTCAAACTCTAGCATAGCTCATGAGGACCTAACATGACAATGGCCTTTGGATAGATGGGTATTAGCCTACATCTTTGACACGTCCACAATTCTCACACTGCCTCACCCATCAGTTATACTCTGGCCAACTAGAAGGTTCTTTGCCCTAAGAAAAGTCTTTCTGGACCATCTTGAAATAATCTTATTCACTTAGTTGTTTCTCTTCCCTATTCCACTAGAATGTAAGCTCCAAGACAACAGGGATCTTATTTGTCATGTCCACCACTATTTACCCAGTCAGTGCCTGGGAATAAGAATCATTTGCTGAATGAATGCTGAACAATCCATACTCTTTATTTTTCCAGTTAGTACATATCTCTTATATGTATATATTCTTTGATTTCTGGTAAGAAAATCTAATCAAAACTAATTAGTAAAACAACCTGAAAGTTCATTATCATTAAGAACAGTTAAATATAGGCTGGAGATTTAGCTCAGTCGTGTAAGTGCCTGCCTGGCAAGTGCAAGGTTGTGAGTTCAATCCCTGGTACAAAAAGAAAATTGAGGGCCAGGTATTTAGCTCAGTGGCTTAAGCGCCTGCCTGGCAAGTGCGAGGTCATGAGTTCAATCCTCGATACAAAAAAAAAAAACAAGACAACAAGCAAACAGTTAATGTATATTAGAGAAACACTTTCAACCATCCTACAAATGAAAAGTTTAATCTGATTATCTTCCAATAATACTCAGTATCAGGAAAATCAGCATTTTACAATATTCCAAGGATATTTTCCCTAAATTAAGCTGCACAGAAATACAATTAATAATTTGTGAATCTCAACTTAATTAAGTATTTATAAAGATGACAGATTAACATATTTATGCCAACCAAAAGTCTATTTTATTTGGCTAACACAAAATTCTCTTGAACATTAAACTTTTGAAAGATGGTAACTTTTACAAGATAAACTTGTTAATGCACAAATTTTCAGGAGTGATATGACACCTGCCAGAGGACCTGATCTCCAGAGAATTTATCTGAAGATTTCATTCAGATATAGTATAAAGACAGAGATATTTATATTCATTTAACTCTAATTTTCTCCCAGTGACATGTAGTCCAGGTCCTTCTAATAACTTCACTCTGGCTCTGGGGATAAGGCAATGTAAGCCAAGCATGTTTCTGCAGACAACCAGCACCAATTTATTAAACTTGAGACAGTCTTCATTTTTCACCACTTCCTGGATGTGGGTTGTCCTATTGCTAATTTCTAGTTTCTCCCCATCAAGTCATTTCTGTAACCTCTACCTATCACATTATCTGAAAAATGCTTCCTTAAAAGATACAAGTGATTATATTTAACTTTTGGTAAAGCACATTACAGTCATGCTCCACCTCTACTGAAAGCTGCTTGTACCCTTCTCTCGGTATTTGATTATATTTGAGCCTTTTAATTTTAATAAGCATGACCAACAGAAGTTTTTGAAAATTTGTTTTCACAAAGAATTTCTATAAAATTGATCTATACTCATAAATATCTTCAGGACTACTAAAATTTAAGCTAAAAGCATTAATTATCAAAAAAATCAGATCTGGGCATGGTGGCACATGCCTGTAGTCACAGTATGTGGGAGGTTGTGGCAGGAGGATTGCTGTGAGTTCAAGAGCAGCCTGGGCTACAAAATAAGTTTAAGGCCAGCCTAAACTGCATAGTGAAACCCTACCTCCAAAAGACCAAACAAAATCATGACCCTTCTAACTTTTAATACTGACAGAAGAAATTGAATAACCACTGAAGCAACACTTTATATTTTTATTTTTTTGAGACAGGGTCTTGCAATATTGTTCAGGGTGGCCTTGAACTCACTATGTGACCCAGGCTGGCCTCAAACTTGAGGCTACCCTCTTGCTTCAGCCTCCCAGGTGTTGGGAATACAGGTTGTGCCACCACGCCCAGATTGAAGGTGACACTAAAAGAAATTAGAAATTTGACTGAAATTCTTTTTGGCTGAAAAAATTAAAAAAGGGAAACAAATCTTAAATGCTATCGTATTCATCCATCAATTCCTTTCAAAGCTATTCCTTTCATCAGGGTTTGCTATTTTGACACTTTAACTTTCTCTTAACAGCTTTAAGCTTTTTCTTTCCTTCAAATTTTCTTTTACACTTCCATCAGTTTTCTTAATTCCCCAAGAAAATCCTTGGTCACAGCCATGTACTTGCTTGTAATCCTAGCTAGTCAGGAGGCTGAGGCTGGAGGATCACAAGTTGGAGGCCAGCCAGGGCAACTTAGCAAAACTCTGTTTAAAAATTTAAAAGGGCTGCAGTTGTTGCTCAGTGGTAGAGCTAATGATTGCCTAGCATGTGTGAGGCCCTGGAATCAATGTTTAGCACCATAAAACAAACAACTGTCTTGTAATAGCATGCTTTACAATTTTACAGGCCTGAGTTCTTAACCTAACAACCAAAGCTCAACACAATCTGGTCCCAATTAATTTTTCAAACACCCTACTATAAAAACTTTTAAATTGGTCATACTACTAGTTTAATACTCCCAGTAAATACAATGCCTTTGGATATGAATTAGCTCACACAATTTCCTAATATACAGTGCTTCCCCAATTTTCCTCTATCTATCCATGCAAGCCTCTCCCAATCTGCAAAACCCAGCACAAGTTCTATCTGCTCCCTAAAACTTTTTTCTGCTGTGTAACAGTACTCTCTTGATTGAGCTAATTTGCCCTTCCCCCTCCAATCTTCTTGCAGTACTTTGCATCTACTCTACAAACAAGACCTCACACATTGCCTTTGTATTATGTCTGTTAAGACTGGAAAAAAACCACCAAAAATCAAGACTATCTCAAACCTTTCTTTGTACTGATTAAGATATTAATAGATTTTTAGACATAGTATATACTCAACAGCCTCAGTATCTTTATCACAGAATATAGCAATAAAAGGAACCATTGATATATGCAACAACTTTGAGGGATCTCAATTCTCTCAGTTCATCTCAAAAGATATACTATGATTTCATTTATAAAACACTTAAAATAACAAAATTACCAGAGATGAAGAACAGATTTAGGGATGATGAGGGGAGGCAGATGGTACAAAAGGATAGCATAAGGGAAATCTTTGTGGTGATAACAGTTCTGTGTCTTGGCTACAGACAAACACATGTGACAAACTGACACATAACTATACACTCACATTGTACTGGTATCAAATTCCTTCTTTTGATACTGTACTATATATAATCATTGGGGAAACTGGATAAAGGATACATAGGGCCTCTCTGTACTATCTTTGTAGCTTCCTGTGAATACATAATTATTTCAAAATAAAAAAGGAACAATATTCAACCTCATATTCACTTACTAAATATGTACACTTGCTATCTAATTTTATTCAAGTCAAGGACAATCTATAATTGCTGGGATAGATACTCCAAATCTATTTGTAATCTAAAAATATCTTATCTTAAGTGGCTTTTAAAACCTACAAGTACAAACAGTAATTGCCTCTGGATATGGAAATTGAGGGTAGGGTATGAGAAATGGGAGGAAAAGCTACATTTTCAACTATATATATGCATTTTTCCCTGGGAAAATTTTAGAATACATATTACTTCTAAAATTTCCTTTTTATTAAGTGTTGAATTTCTATAAAATATATGAAACAAAGAATTATGATTTAATCTTTAAGTACTCAATTTAACTAAAAGGACAATACCACTAGATATCAAGTCTCTTGTGTGTGATCCTCCATTCTCATTACAATCTTTCCTCAGAAATAACTTATAAACCTGGATTTTGTGTTCATCATTCCCTTGCCATTCTTTGCAGGTTTATCATGCTTGGATCTCTATATGATATGTCTCTAAACAATATATTCTTTAATTTGGAATGCTTTTGAACTCAATACATAAGGAATCATAGTGTATATGTTTTTGTTAATTGCCTCCCTGTGCTGAAATTCATGCATGTTATTTCTTTCTATTGCTGTAGAATATTACATATAATTTTAAAACAATTTATCACAGACTAGTATCGAATACATGTAAAAGAAATACTAGAACTGAAAAAATAAGAGCATGTTTGAGATCATATATAAACAAAAACATGCATATATAATACGTACTCTATTTGATGTACAGCAGTACCTCAGTTCTTGTTGATTGGTTATAGCAGGTGAAATTGTTTTGGCTGGAAAGGGTAGCGAGTCACAAGGCAGTCAACACCAGTAAGTCCTAGCTTGCACACCAAGTACCAGCAAATGATGAGAACCAGGATAAAATTTTCACATCAAAATGTGTTGAGTACTAAGTTTGACAAGTTTTAAAACAGTCAAGTACCAATATATGAATGTAAACAGTTCTGTTCAGTAAAAGTCTGGTAATTAAAATGTCTCTTTCTCAGGTGATTGGGTATAGTTCAATGGTACAGTGCTTGCCAAACATGGGTTCCATTGTCAGCACCGAAAAGAAAAAAAGACAACTCTCAGTGGCATAATGTCTCAATACCAAACTCATCTGCTTGGATATATGGCTGGGATTCATTTTTATATATAGTGGTGATACCAATAACATGTGCCCACAAGAAGCATACAAGTATTTTGATTACTCTGTATTTTTGTTATGCTAGTATTACACTTTGAGCTCACACATCCATATACATATATATACCGCATGTGTTCCTTTATTTAAAAAATTATAAATCATCAAAATTTGTGAAAATATAAAAATACTTATAGTCCCTTACTTACAGCATAATATTAAATTAGGTATCTCTAGAATACGTAATTACACACAGGAGGATATAATGACAATATTATTTAACAAAAAGTAAGTTTAAAAGGGCAATAAAACAATGAGTTCCATGACAAAAAAAGTAAAAATGTACATGATTTCTAAAAACATGTGTTTGAGAAAGCAAAGTTTACCTTGAATGATGAAAGTCCAAATTTTTCTGGAGACCTGTTAGGAAACATAAACAAGGTGTTCAAATAAAGGAGGTAAGAAAGGAACCATTCTATACACTACTAAAGACAAGCCTGCATCTAAAAATATGTATATATTTTCAGATTTAAATGTCTTGTACATATATAGGAAATATGGAAAACAAAAAAAAAAGAAAATTAAAGCAACTCATACATAATTTCACTACCCAGAGATCTGAGTATCTTTTGTGTATGTATATATAGGATATATATATATATATATATCTTTTGTGTATGTATATAGGAGATATATATATATATATCTTTTGTGTATATATATAGGATATATATATATATATATCTTTTGTGTATGTATATATAGGAGATATATATATATATATATATATATATATATATATATATATCTTGTAGAGTTCACCAGAAAATGTATACATAATTCAGCAGTTCACCATACTAATACATGTCTGGAAGCTAATGATCACCACTGTGAGTATCACTTTATCTCTTGTTGCAACTGTACAGGCCAAAAGTAACTTTCATTAATCTCATGATGTCTGAATAAATTTACTACTAAAATATTAAACGATTTTTTTCTTTTTCTGATGCATACATTTTTGGTGGACTCTCAATCAATCTCTCTCTCTGTATGTGTGTATATACATATATATATATATATTCTTGTAAATAAAACTTTGAACAACTCCATGAATAAATTTCTCTAGCAGAAGTACAGATCAAAAATAAATAAACTTTTTAGAATTTTGAGACACTTTTAAATTGCCACCTAAAACAGTTCTATCGGCTTCTACTACCACTGGTCTATGAATGCATGTTTAGTACTTCTGCCCAAAATGATTGTTACTTTAAAATATTTATTAGTTTGGCAGTAAAAATATACCTTGTTACTGTTTTAATTTATACTTCTTTCATTTTTTATATTGTAACTGAAAATTTTCATATTCATTAATGTTTACATTGCTTTCAAAGACTTTTGTTCTCTCACTTTTTTCTATTGAGCAAAATTCTATTCTTAAACATGGACTACTTTAGATATAGTAATTATAAAAACTAACTTTTCAAAAATTATTTTTACTCCTTTCCTCCTTTTTTTTCCAAATAGGAGCAGTCTGATAACTGCTTCACTGCATAAAACATTATGACATCCTACAGCTATGACACTTCAGTGTTACGCAGTAAGAAACAGTTCTAAATAATTGATATGAGTCCTAAGTTTTTAAAAATAAATACGATGATATATAATATAACCTCCGGTTGAAAAACACCTTCAAGATGACACAGTAACATAGTCTCTTTTTACAGAAAATGAAACAGGTCCCAAAAGAGTCAGTCACTTTTCCTCGAAGTAATATTTAGGGGGAACAACCAAGAGAAGCAGAGGCCTATTACCATGTTCTTTATATGAAAAGTTGGGAGATGACATTTGGTACAGCAATCCTCAACTTGTAATTCAAAACACAGCTTAATAAAAATTACTTTTGCATTAGAGAAAATCAATGCTTTTGTTGAACATTTATATTATCTATAGATTGTACTAGGACTAGAGATAAGAAGATGAATTAGATGACTCTATTTTGAGAACTTTTCAAGGATTATATAAAAAATAGTTAACAAAAAAAATTTAACAAAAAAGGTTTGTGAGTATAGCTCAGTGGTACTGAGGTTGCCTAGCACACACAAGGTCCTAGAATTGATGCTCAGTACTGCAAAAACAACAACCAAAAACCAAAAAATTGCTGTTATAAAATAGTGCCTGTTTAACCTTAATGTCTAGTCAATACAAGTGTGCATTAGCAAAGATCAATTTTCAGAAATCAAAATGTTTGTACACCACGTATTTACTTTCCTTGACAACCATATACTGCTATGTAATAAAATCTTGTATATGAAGAGATGATTAGGACTGAGATTATTCTAATTTTAAAAATCCTTAGCAAATCGTTGTCAAAAGCAATACAAGAACAATGAAATCAACAAAAATAAAACAAAAACAAAAAACTTTGAAGGGGCTCAAATTGCCATGTGATGCAAATACTGAATGCCAATGGAGGGGGAAGTCTATCTTCAACATAGGTATAAAGGTAAGAAGATGAGGTAAGAAAATCTGTCTTCCCCATGACCATTATACCTTAAGAAATATGGTCAGGTTAGCTGCCTGCCCACAAAAAGGTCACATTTATCTTCTTTATGTATCTGGTTTAAAACACAGCACTTCTGGCTGTGGAATTACCAAATCTAACTTATTGGTCAATTATTGGCACACATGGAGATATTCCAGATTAGTGAAAATAGGATTTGAGCGGATGAACCTTGCTAAAACCTTGTTTCTACCATTTATTTTAGGTGTGAATAAATAATGTGATCATTCAGTTTCTGTACACTTCTGTTTTGTCCTCTGAAAAAAGGGATAAAACTACCTAAGTAGTAGTTTCTCTAAAAGCTCTGACTTGTTCCAAATTTCTCAAAGGTACTTTGTTAGTCTGTCAGAAGTAGATAGCCTAAGCCAAATTTCTGGAACACAGAAAAGTACCCTACAGCTTTGTTATGCTCCAGGCCACTTAACAACAGAGAATATGAGGTTAAAAAGTCAGACAATTTTATCTGGTGATTACAATAGATTCTTCCTGCAAAGAATATTATTATTAAACAAAAAACTGTAACAAAAAATGTTCACGTTTGAAGCACATTTGAAATATTATAAAGTTGTTAAGCTCTTGGTTTATTTCAAACCAATAGTTTCTAATACATTAAGCCGACTGTCTTTTACCAGAATATTCTGTAAGATTATATTATTTTCTGAGAATTTTTCATTGCATTTATAGAACATAAGCACTGAGTAAAAAATAAAGCATACTTATATTTCACAATGTTGGCTAAAATTATCTGTATCACATGTCAAGATGAGAAAGGAATAATTCATTTCATCATAAGGAGCAGCAAAATTTTATGTAATGCCTCTACTTGAAGCATTCCTGGAGGATTCTTGTAAATAAGGCAATGGTCATCATATATTAAGCAGTACTAAAGACTATGCAAATATGTTTTAACTTCTTTGGTCCTTACAACCCTCTCATCAGGTTATTATGTTGCTCTCCCCTACTTTATAGAACAAAAATCTGACTTGGGACATTGGGTATCTTTAAATCAAGTATTTTTGATGCATTTAAATTTCTGATTAACAAAGCTTTGTTCAAACAATAAGTGTGCTTTTTACAAACTGAATAAAATTATAATTTCCTTGCTCATCTTCAGTGCTCATCAAATCCCAAAAAGCAAACCAAATCAAGCAAATTTCAACATGTACTAAGTATAAATACGTAAATCTTTTTTATTTTGTGGTACCAGGGATCAAACTCATGACCTCACACTCACCAAGCAGGTGCTTAGTCCACTGAGCTAAATTCTCAGCCCCTGTAAATAAATCTTTTCAAATTAAAAAAAAATTTAAAAAGTCTGAGAAGCTAAGGTAGGAGAACTGCAAGTTTGAGCCCAACTTGTTAACTGTGCTGGATCCTGTCTCAAAATAAAAAATATAAAAAGCCTAGAGCTGTAGCTCAGTATACATGCTTTTCATTTATAAATTCTGATCATTATAAAATGTAACATTTTTTCCAGTACTGAACATTGAACCCAGGTCTTTTCCACTGAGCTACAACCCTAATTCTTTGAAATTTTGAAGCTGGGTCTTGTTAAGATGATAAATTGCCCAGGCTGGACTGGTACTTGCTGCTTCGGTCTCCAAGGGTGCTTGCACAATACCTGGCTTAACAATTTATTTTGGTCTATATTCAGATTTCCCAGGTTGTCTTATTTTTTTTAGTTAGTTTATTTCAATCAAATGAGGTTCATACATTATAATCCATTTATATCTCTTTCAATTAGCAGATTATCCTTTAATTTTTATTTCCTACAACTTGTATATTCAACAAACTATGTTATTCACCCTGTAGAATTTCTCTTGGTCTGAATTTGGTGATTTCATCTGTATGATGATATGTCATAAAAATATTTTAAAAGCAAACATACTGGAGAGATTGAAGGAATAGTATGGGCATATATCTAAGAAAAATTGGAAAACCCCTATAAGGAAAATTTCAGAAAGGTTGGTCCTCAGACAGTTCTAAGATTTCAACATATTTCAGAGCAAAGATTTTCTTTGATTTATACTTAGAATGATAAAAAGAAATTGTAGGACTACATGTGTGTGAGTAAGTACACTGTATTAAAGTATAATAGGCTACCTCAATTAGTTTCTCCATGATAGCCAGAAAGGGAAGAATGTGTTATAGAATTATTAGGAAACTAAATCTCAAAGCAATCAAGGAGATAAAAGTACCTTATTACTCTATGTAAGCTCAGTTCTACTGCCCCAGATGAATTATTTCTCAGTGTGCAACAGAGCCCAACCTCTATCTAAAACCTTTGAAGAATTAGAAAGAATGATTTATGCTATATAGAAAACACTCTAATAGTCAACATGGGAAAGCAAGTAGTTGTCACAAATTATAGACAAATCATTTCATGTCAATCCAAAACAAATTTCTTAAGCACAGTTAAATTGTTTCAGAGCTCTAGGCAAAAGAAGAGAGACTCATTAAGAGTCATCAAGCATTCACAGAAACTCATCATGCGAGATTAATCTAATTTTCTTTTTTAATATGTTTACTGGCCTGGAATATAAAGGGAATACTGTACACACAAAAAATCCAGAATAAAGCACTAAATTTTCTATCTTACTTGATCCTCTCACTAATTTCTTGGATAAGACACCGATGGTATGCCTACCACATCTGTAGATGATAAAGTTGGGATGGACAGATAATCTACTGGCTAACAGAATTCAAAAATAGTCCACCTGACTAGAACAATGGATCAATTCTTAACTAAATACAAGGTAGTAGGGACAAAGGTAAAATGCATGATGAGTATGAAAGTCATGGCTTTGCAGCAAGCCATATGAAAACATTAAGGTACTTTTGTTGATGGCTTGTTGAGTACAGGCAAAGAGATAACTATACTCTTAGGCTAATATAACGTGTTATGTCCTGAGCAAAGAAACTGGTAAATTGTGTATAACTTTTCACTGATAAGAACACACTTAACAGTACCATGTACTATTTGGGGTACCACATTTTAAAAGAAACAATGATGAAACAGAACATACTGAAAAGAGAAAAACCTATCTGGGGAATGTTCTAAAAACTGAATGGAATGGTGCAAAGAACTAAGAATGACTAACCAGACAATGAAGAAAATTAGCTGTCTTCAAATGCTAAGGACATCAATCAGAACTAAGACAAAGAGTATAAAGTACAAGGTAACAGACTTTTGTTCAACCTAATGACCTTAGTGACACCTGTAGGTCAGAAACAGAAATGAGCTGCTTCCCTCCAAAGCAATTACAGTTTGGTGGGAGAGGCAAATACATTGTAATGGTTTATATTTAGACTTCCCCTCAAATCCTCATGTGCTCACAGATGAGGTTTTGGGGGAGGTGATTGGATCATGAGTGTACAACACTCATCAGTAGATTAGTACCTAGAGGAATATACAGCTCAATAATGTATTATGAGGTGGGTCACTGAAGGTGTGGCCTACAAGGGTAGGTCTCCCTTCCTTTTTGCCTTGATTCTCTGCTCCCCACCACTTTGCCATGAACAACCCTCCTCTGGCATGCCTCTCTGCTATGCTGTCCTATCCTGGAGCCACAGGTCTGTGGACTCAAATCTCTAAATCTATGAGCCAAAATAAATCTTTCCTCCCTTAAACTGTGGGTATAGGTTATTGCAGAAGCAAGAAAGTAAGACATACATGAAAATATAATTTCATATATGATACTATATGATATATATACTATATGATAACTGTAATGAAAGACACAGCATATTATGTACTGGAAGCACAAAGGAGGGCTACATGTAGAAGGGAATATATTTGGAAAGGCTTCCTGGAATAGCCTTTCCAGCTATTTGTACAACAGAAAATATAAAAAGCTATAGAGAAGTAGAAGTACTTCAGAACACTAAGTAAATGCACACAAACATTTGTTTCAGGTTAATGCCCTGAACTGGTACCCGCTAAAGATGAAGTTTTCCACTTAATGATAGCTACTGTAGACTGTCCAAAGACAGGCATGCACTGAGTAACAATGGGGATGCATTTGCCAAAATATATGGCTAGACAATTTGTTTCCTTATGTAAACATCACAGGGTCTATTTAGATAAGCTAAAGTGGCCTAAGATGCTACTAGGCAAGACTCAGTCTTTTAAGATCACTGTACATACAATCTGTTAGCACATGAATGGATTTTACATGGGTGGAGTTGGAAATCCACTTTTAAAAAAATTAGTAAAAGACATTTCTGATGGCGCAGTGATGAACAGCTGAGTAACAACCTGAGATGTGGTGTCCAGATACCAGAATATAGCACTGTAAAGAAGAGGAGGAAGAGGGATGCCAAAGATTAAAATTAGGCCAGTATCTTTCACCATGCACTAAACTAAATTCAGAATGAATCGAAGATCTAAATATTAAAAAGAAACATTGCATCTGCTGGAATATAAAATAGGTAAAACTCTTGAAGACACAGGTGTAAGAAAAGACTTTATGAACAAAATCTTGATCACACAGGAAATATTACAAAGAATCAACAACTGGGCTTTCACCTTATTAAAAAGTTTTTGAACAGCAAAAGAAACCACCAATAGTGAAGAGACAACCCCCAGTGTGGAAAAAAATCTTTGCCAGCTGTTCCTCAGACAAAGGACTAGTAACTTGAATATATAAAGAATTAAAAAAACCCAGACTCCCTCCAAATTTTAAGGCCCAACCAAAAACAGGTATCTGAAATTAATAGACATTTCTCAGATAACCAAGTACAAATAGCAAATAAATATATATGAAAAAATGTTCTGTATCACTGGTCATTCCAGAGACGCAAATTAAAACAACATTGAGATTTCATCTCACTTCACAACAAATAGATATTATCAAGAAATCAACCAGTAATAAATTCTGGCACAGTTGCGGCAAAAATGAACCCTTTGCATTGTTGGTATAAACTGGTACATCCACCACAAAATCAGTGTGGACATTTTTCAAAAAACAAAAAGATTCCATTTGACCCAGTTATATTCCTTAAAGAATTAAAAGCATCATATCACAGCAATATATGCACACTCATGTATGTATATAGCAGCACGTTTTGTAATAGCTAGTCTTTGAAATAGTCCAAGTGCTCATTAACCAATTAAAGAAAACATGGTTTTTCAAAATACAATGGAATGCTACTCTGCAATAAAGAAGAATAAGTTGAGGCATTTCTAGCTAAATGGATGTACCTTGAAATCATACTATTAAGGGCAATAAATTGGGCATGTGTTTAATATTAGGTCAGTTTTTTTGTGTGAGAAAGCAAAAGTGTAAATAAGGACCAAAATATGTAAGATATTAAGAAATGGAAGAAAATGTTCAAATGGAGAGGGAAACAAGGGAGCTGAGAGAGGGAAAGAAAAGGATAAGAAAAAAAATTAGTAGAAGGAAAACAATGGAAACAAAGCTTTTGTAAATAAGGAGGAGAGGGGAATAAGAAAAAAGAAGCAAGATATATCATGTATGAGCACAAATACTCTATGATGAATGTTTCCATTATGTGTATCTAAAATATACCAATAAATTTTTAAAAAATTAATAAGGCTGGGGATATAGCTCAGTGGTACAGTGCCTGCCTGGCAAGCGTGAGGTCCTGTGATTCCCAGTATCCTCCCCCCAAAAAAATTAATAAAGGAGAGCAGAGTCTGATTTTTTGTTTTTTCCTAGGACTCCTAAAATTTATACCTAGCTCATTTGATTTAATAAAATCTTTATGTATATTCTATCTGTTTTTTTCTTTTCCTTTAACTTGATACATACCTACATATATACATACACACATACACTTTTGTCTTTAAAAATTTATTGGACATAGCCATGCTCATTTACTCATGTGTTGTCTATGGCTATTTTGCATTATAGAGTTGTACAGTGGCCACAAAAATTGTGTTGACTTGACATGTATTTAAACCATTAATTTTCTAGTTATAGAGCCAGGCATGGTTGTATACTCCTATAGTCTCAACAGTCTAGGAGGTTGAGCCAGGAAGATCTCGGATTTGAGCCCAGGATGCAACTTACTGACTTAGTGGGACCCTATTTCAAATAAAAAGAGCTAGGGATATAGCTCAGTGTGCAGGCCCTGGGTAAAAAAATTTTACGTTAACAAAAACCAAAGCTTTAGCACTATAGAGACTGAATAATACAAACGAAAATTTCATACACTGAGTTTACATTCAATATATTACATAGACAAATATTATAAAATCCATTGCTTTGCTCTCTTAGAAACTAGTGAACGCCTCTTGACTTTATGGATTTTAGATTTATTTTGGAAAGCATATACAGTGAAATTTTACATATGTAAGCTAATTTTCTTATTGCAGACTGTCTTTTAGACTTCTAAATTGTTAGTCTATATTTGATATATATAAGAGCACATATAGGTTTAGCACCTCAAACCAAAAATCTGAAATCAAAAATGTTCCAAAATTGGAAACTTTTTAAAATTTTTATTTTTATTAGTACATGTTTGCAGTACATATAACCATTAATGTTATAGTCATCATTAGTACATGCACGATATATCTAAGCTCTGCTGAGTGCCAACAGAATGCCACATGTGGAAACTCCACACCTTACCTCATGTGATAGGGAGTAAGGTACAGTCATACTAAAGATATTGTATAAGATTATCTTCAGGCTAAGTAAGCTGGACATGGTGGCACATGCCTGTAATTCCAGCACTTGGGAGGCTGAGGCAGGAGGATTGCTTTGAGCTCAAGGCCAGCCTGAGCTACATAACGAGTTCAAGGCCAGTCTAAACTACACAGAAAGTTCTTGTCTTAAAAAAAACAAAAAAAACAAAAAGCTATGTGTGTAAGATATCAGTATATTAAAAAATGATTTTGGGGGAGTTTAGGTTTAGGTCCCACTAAGATGTCCTATTATGTACATGTAAATATTCCAAATTCTGAAAAAAATACTGAAAAGTTAGCTACTTTTGGTTCCAACTATTCTGGAAGTTTTAAGCATTCCAAAAGCCAAAAAAATGTAAAATCTGAAGTACTCCTGGTTCCAAGTATTCTGGATATGGGATATTCAATCTCTACATGTAATTATGAAGCATAATAAATAATAAAACAAACTCCTATGACTCTCCATTCTACCAGAGAATTAGAACAGGAACAATCACATGCAACTAGTTGTGTGCTCCATTTCTTCTGCCTACAACTCCCAAGAGGTTATCATTATCTAGAATTTGTCTATTGTTCTCTTACATTTACATTTTTTAAAAAAGTTTCATCAAACATACACATAAAGCTGGGTGTGGTGGCACATGCTTGTAATCTCAGCATCCAGAGCACTGAGGCAAGAAGATCACAGTGAGTATAAGGCCAGCCTGGGATACACAGTGAGCTCAAAGTTAGCCTGAACTACATAGTGAGATCCTGTCTCAAAAAATCAAAAAAAAAAAAAACCCCAAAAAACCCCAAAACAAAACATATACATGTATATGTATCCTTTACAATATATTAAGCTTCGTTATTTTTAAGCTTTGTTTTGCCTAATGTACTTCCAAAAAATATGTTTAACACTAAAATGAACCGCATTGCACTAAAAAAACTTAATATTCCTGTTAGACTAAAGGAAACTCAAAAAAGAATTAATATGTGTTATGTTGCACGTTTGTAGTACTTAAATCTCAAAACTGTACCCATGTCCAATTCTTCTGTTTCTCCCCACTTTAGGTTGCTAGATTTGGAAATAAAAATAAAGAATGTCTAGTTAATTCCAATTTCAGATAAAACAATAAATGTATTTGTAGTATGTGTGTCTGAAATTGGAATTTTAGTGAGTGTCCTATACTTTATATAGCAACTCCACCTCATTCCCAAGTTAATTAGGTGGACAATTATGTCACTGAAAATACAAAAATGTTTAAATTTTAAAAACTATCACAATAAAAGACATCATGTCATTAATCCCCCTCAAAATACTCACCCTAGTTTGAACACACTTATCCTATTGTTCTTGCAACTATCTGAAGCAGTTCTGGAAGTCCTTTCACGTGGGTATCTTTATTTGCACTGTCATTGCTGCCATGATGTTCTGAACTGATTAAAAATATTTACTTTTCATGCTTATTTTGACTTTGGGGAAGGGTCAGAGAAGTCACATGGTACCAGATTTGGTGACTAAGGTAGATGAGGATACCATGTAATATTTTTGCCAACCTGTATTTCTGTTAGAGGACACTTGTTAGCAGCATTTACCACATTTTTTATACTGCTTTGTAAAGACATTCATTAAAGAGGACATCTAAAACTGCTTCAGAATGTGCAAGAATGATGTGATAAATGTGCTCAAAGCAAGGGAAGTATTCTGAGGGGGATTAATGGCAATGCCCTTTACTATAATAATTTTTTAAACATCATTATATAGTTCCATCACACTTTGTAAACTACAATATGCTGATGTGATAAAAGGATACAGTGGGAGAACTACATAGTCAAATGTCATTATATAAATATTCATCTAAATGTTTAAGGTTTATTTAAAGAGAAAAAAGTCTGCATATGTGTTCTTTCAGTCAAACACCTCCAAAAGGTACATTCAGTGCATATCCCCAAATGCAAATACTATATACACATGATATTACATAAATTACCAAAAAGCACTCAGTGGGAAATAATTACTTACTCCCAAAAATCTCAAGATGGCTATTCTAACAAACTGTTACGAATCTTTAAACTTGTAAAAATTGACTTAGAGCCATTATTTATACAGGTATTTATTTGAAACTGTCATTCAATGTTAAAATAGAAGTTAATCTATGTTCAAATAAACATCAACAGTCAAATTTCTAAATAAATATCAATTAAAATTATGTTGTTCTTTATAAAGGTTTCAATTATTACACAGAAAAAGTTTTATGTTAGGAGAGTCTCCTCACTTCCCACTAGAAATATTTCAGACACATCATTACTGTATCAATCAAAGAGCTGATGAGCCTTCTGCAATATGAAGCAGAATTTGCTTCTCAATTCGATAATCTCAGTATCTTCCCACAACTTGAAGCACTAATAGCTCCTAGATTTGAATAGCAATCAATATCTGTGTGTACCAAGACCCCATATATATTTGATTCCCCAAATAGAAGCCAGATGCACTGCCTTGGTAGACATACTACAAAACTTGTCCTTTGAAATGAGCTGTTGACATGGCGGACCATAATAAGAATTCAAATTGGGCTTTCAAAGCTTTAGTGAGTGGTTTCTCTATAGGCAATTATTGGATGATTTCTAATTTTAAACTCAGGTCTTTCTCACTCATGCTTTAGGGTAATCAGGACTTAAATGATGGTGGAATGCTTAAGTCTACTTTTTAAAAAGATCACTGAATTTGTATGTTTTAAAAGGACCAGAGATCATAAGCCATCCTACTTCCAGTTTCTCACCCATTAGCTATAGGTAGCTCAGCTGTCTTCTGGGACTGGAGTTATCTGAAAACAAATAAAATCTGTAAGCCTGCTGCAAACAGTGAGGAATCAAGTGTGCAGTCTAAAACTATATTTGTGTTTCATATTCAACTAAACAACTAGGACATCAAGAATACAGTATAAAAATAAAAAAAATAAGAGCAATGTCATCCTTAATATCCACATTTCGAAACTTTTAATTATACTCAATAAAAATAATAAACCAAAACAATTGGGTAGCACACAGAAAAATAGACTACAAGGTCTTTTGTTAGTAAGAGGACTCATTTCTTTTTGGGGTCTGAAAAAAAATGGTAGCTGGCTCTGAAGAAGTGCCCAGACAGGTTGCAAAAGTCCTGGCAGTCTCCTAAAGGGTAAAAAGGAGCAATGACATGGAAGGAAGAAGTACGGAGTGAGTAAGCTGGAATAACACTGGTTGTTGCTTTTTTCTTTCAGGAAGGTGACTGTCAGTGTCTAACAAGGAATTGCCCTACAGCTTGATTTTGTTTTTATTCCCTTCTTTCAACCTTGTCATAAGAAAAGTAAAAATATAAGATGAGCATAAGCAGTATGACAAGCAGCCCAAACAAGCAGAGCAAAGAATTCTAAGGTCCTTGAGGGGAAAAGCATATAAGCAGACATAGGGCCTTAGCCCATTATTCAAGTTAGCACCTAATGAAAGGGTTTTAAATTCTAAAGCCCAGCAAGCTGAAACAGTAAGAACTGAAAGCAAACTAAGACCAGCACTCAAGTGTTAAGCCTAAAAGGGGAGCCAGAAAATTTCTGGTGCTCAGATTCATTTTTTCCACTGAGGCCAGACAGGAAAAAAAGCAACAGCAAAGAAAGAAACAAAAGCATCCAAAACAATATCAGGTTGAACAACAAAACTGAAAACATTTCAAATTTAGAGAACAAGATATTGTTTTCTCTTTTAAATCTTTATCAGAGTGCAGTTTTAAAAATTTTGGTATGTGTTATTGTACACTGGAGTTGAAGTATATATCTAATCTATCTATATATAGATAGATAGATATATTAATGGAACATTTTACTAGATATTATACTAAGCATGGAAATCCTTCATAGAAGTTGAAAAGTCAAGAAGCGTATCACCCTAGTAATATTATTCCTAAAAATAACTCAACTGAAGACATGGAAATCAAGAGAAAATGGGCTGCTGACCTTTCGAACCCAAACATTTGTGACAGTATGCTCATTTGTGTAGTCATATTTTAAATTGGTCAGTACCAAAAATAATAATCCCAAAGAAATCTGTAAGTCTAGAAATGGCAGAAAAAGTGCTACATGACCATAAATCAGTCTTATTTTCCTAGTACATTCTAAAATGTTATGTTTAAGGTAATAGAAAACAGTAATCACTTAAATTTCTCTGGACACAAGCCAATACTGGTTTTAATAAATAAGATTAACAAACAGCTCAGAGTACAGTTGCAATAATCACTTAATAAAGAATTAATTCACTTCTAAAGATGTGAATTACTACTTCTAATTATCTTTTGAATGAACATTTTAAGTACTATGAAAGCCTAGAAATAAAATATAACTAAAAATATCTAATAATTATTTTATCAATGATATCAATAGAAATAGGTATAGCAAGACAATTTGGCACAATGGTTCCATTTTTTGACAGCAGAACTTACAGAAATATGTGTAAAACTTTAAGTGAAATTGAAGGAAACTCTGTGCTGAAATATAAATCTCTTTACATCAATTAAGTCATAACTTAAAAGTGAACCCTTAAACTATTTTATCTTATATAAAATGAAAACCTGATTTTTAAAAAACTTAGTTTTATGTCATATTCCTAAAAGAACAGCTTGATGTGTTATTGAAAAAACAACAACAAAAAACCTTTTCCTTGGCTTTCTCAAGAATTCTAAGACAGGAACATTCTACTCTTCACATTTATGACCATTCAATAAATAGCTACATTAAAACAATAACCCCAGTGTAAGGTGGCAATATCTATGTCCCACTTTATCAAGTTAGTTAGAAGAACAGTCATATCTATTAATGATTAAATAATGTCTAGTAAAACTGCGACAGAAACAAATAATTAAATTTGTTCCTGCCTGGAGAAGTCAACACCTAATGCAACCATGCTAAATCACTTTGTAACTTACTTTTTTAAAAAGAAAACAAGATACTGAGCTGAGTTCATATTACAAAAGCTTTATCAAGTTAGTATGTTAAAATGATCTTGTAAGTTATCTGGACCATTCAACTGAGTATTAATCTTAACAAGTAAATACCAGTAACTTCTAAATACAAATTAGGGTATTGTGGTGCATGCCTGGGAGGCTAAGGCAGGAGAACCACAAGTTGAGCCTGTGCAAATTAGTGACTTAAGACTTTGCCTCAAAATATGAAATAAAAAATGCTGGAATGTAGCTCAGTGCAAAGGCCCTAGATTCAAGTCTCAATACTGAAAAGAAAATATAAGGGTCTTAAAGCACTGGTCACAATAGCCTTTTATTAACAATTCAAAATGCTTAATTCTATTGTCAGTGAATTAATTATTGAGACTTCAAGATACTTGGTTGTTCTTCTGAGTTGATTATTGATCACCAAAATGGGTAAAGGAACAAAATTTAACCAAGCTCTTTGTTTTGGTTTCTTAATAAAGAAAATCAACTTTTATCATCTCTGATAAAATTTTTGAGAGAAAAGGAAAGCACAGCTTTAATTATTCATGGTCTTCCTCAATATGACGTTAATAGAAAATCAAACATTTCACTAAGATTTAATTTAAGCCCTTTATTTTAAAAACTCAATTTTTATGCTGTAGGTATCTGAATTTCTATTTCTGCATGCTATTTTAAAGTATCTATCAAAGACTAAATATTCTAGGAAAATTTTAAGTTTTCTAGAATGCTTGCCTATATACAACATCATGAGCCGGGGATGGTGGTGCAAGTATATAATCTCAGCACTCAGGAGGGTGAGCCAAGAGGGTTGTTGAAAATTTGAGACTAGTCTGGGTTACAAAGTGAGCTCATGGACAGGCTGAACTGCATAGTGAGACCCTGTTTCAAAAAGACAAAAAAAATGTATAGGCCAAGTTTAAGTCTTTTTTTATTATAAAGATTAGTCAATCTTATTTGTATCTTAAATAGTAATTGCTATTTAATTTTTGTAATTGACTAGTTATTAGGAATGCATTTTTCGCATTAATTTGATTGCCAATGGTGGTTTGATTAGGTGAAAATGTTAATACCTAACACGTCCATTCATTGTGACTGCTAGAAAACACAAAGCAGAAGGGAAAAAGAGAAAAATGTTTTTAGTTAGTGGCTATGGCCAAAAATATCAATCAGATTTCTATAGAGGAGAAAATAAATAAAGTACTTAGCCCAACTAAATTGACAAGAAGTTATGCTAGAAGAGTGCTCTACCACTAAACTACGTCCATAGCCCATTTTAAGCTTTATTTTGAAACAAGGTCTCACTACATTGCTCAAATCAGTCTCCAAAGATCCTCTTGCCTCAGCTTCCCAAATAGTTGGGATGACAGGAAAATGTCAATTGGGATACAGATAGTTCTTTTGGCTTTCTGAGACATGGTCTCGCTATGTAGTTCAGGCTGACCTCAAACTCACTATGTGGCCTAGCTTGGCCTCAAACTCCTCGAGATTCACCACCTGCCTCAGCCTTCCAGGTACTGGGGTTTACATGTTTGTGTTGCCTTGCTGGGCAGGATAGAGACATTCTGTTGAAATTCTATGGCTCAAATCAGCAGTGGCTCATCCCTAAGGGGTTTACCCTCAGAACAAAGAATATACAGCACCTTTGAAAGTAACAGTGTCTAGGTTAAACCTTAAAAAAAGGGCATTAAAAACACCACCTTTTAAACTTGTTTTAAACAGTAAATTATACATACCCAAATGGTAAGAGAGTTAGCCTTGCTCTAATAATCACAGGTAAAGTATACATTACAAAATGCTTTTAGTTAATAAAAGGAAAGTAGCTAGTGTTTTCCATTTCCATTCATGACCATTTGTCTAATACCACAAGTTAGTGAAGTTGTTATATTCTGATGCTTGCACAATGTCATGCCCACTATACCCACACCCTAACTGCCAATTTAACAACTGTGATAGGTACACTACCCATCTCACAGAACTCTAACACAGTCAGAAGCAATGACTGCAATAAGAACTTTGGAAACAATGTCCAACATTATTTGGGATTATGGTAAGATATTACCATATTTTGAATGTGAAACATATAAGACAATCTAATATTTCTTTCCTATTTTGAACACATTCGTCCCCCCAAAAAAAGTTGGTAACAAAGAATTTATGAGTACAGGATAACTGGCAACTTCTCTCAAGCTTTCACTGATAACACTTGATATTTAGAGTACAGAATGTTCCCAAGTTACAAAGGTCATCGTCCTTGCCTCAGCTCTCTCCCTTCCCCTCCTTCCTATTACAGACGTGTATGCGGCAGGTATTTGGGGGGTGCAAATGAGTGGAAATTTGAGAGAACTAAGTTCAAAAGTAAAAGATCATGTGGAACATCAACAGAACACAGCATGTCTACTCATCACACTAATCCCTAGCTAAACCTTTTGCTGCTATACGTTAATTGTGGACATCTTCCCATGCTAGAAAAGTAAGGCAAAGGCTAAAGTAAAAGCCAACAGCTAAAAGCTGTCACCACGGACATAATAAGGATAATAAAATTCACTTAAAGGAAAAAGAACTGATCTCAGTCATTTATCTTATATGAATCAATTGAGATAAAACATCCATTGCAAAATACTGACAAATCTACTTATTCGCTTTTCATCAAGGTACTAATTTTTATCAAATTACTTAATTCACTCTGCTCAACCATATTTCACTAATCTGAGACACCAACCAATTCCACTTATCAATGTATATATACAATCTAACCAACTATTCCCTTACTCTTATTCAAAGTCCCCACCCTTTATATTTCATTTGTCACTGCTCCTTCTCAACTGTAAAGGGCAAAAAGTTGTTACATTAGGAAACCTCAGTATTACTGATATTGGGTAAACTGGGAAGGAGAAAGGAATGGAATTGGGTTTGGGGTAAATATTAAAACCACTACCATTTCAGTTTGACATGTGCACATAAGTTTAAAATACAGGTGTTCAGCTAGGTGTGGTGCTACACATATGTAATTCTAGCATTCAGAAGTCTGAGGTTGCGTTCAAGGCCAGTGTGAGTTATACAGTGAGTTCAAATTCAACCTGGATTATGTAGGGAGATCCTGTCTTAAAAAAAACAACCAAAAAGCAGTTTTTCTTGAAAAAATAGTCAAATTATTAGAGGTATTGCTAATAGCCAAAAAGGTGATTTCCACAGTCTCTTAAATAAAGATATTGAACAATGGATTTAAGAGAAGAGTATGACTATTAAGTCCATCCACAGCTATTCTTCGTAGTTCAAAAGCAATGCCAGAGAGAACACTCCTAGCTCCTTACATTATGACCAGGATGCCACCTTTGGATAAAGTAAGTTTGTAAGTTTGAATATAGCACAACATATTATTTATTGGTTTTAAAGAATCTTTGATCTGTGGTCCATAAGAATGCCCAGGGTTTAATGACTTGTGTAATGGAATAATCTATGATATAGAGAAATCTGTTAAGTTTTGCATTGCAGGTATCCAAAAATCTTGATTCCCAGTACCAAAAAAAAATCTTGTGAATGCCCACTCCTTGACTTAAAAAAGTACAAAATAAAACAACAGCAAATACACTAATCCCTCTCTTTAAAATTTTAAGGAATAGAGTTTTGTAGAGAAAATAGGTATATTATATAATTAAAATTCTCCTTGGGGGGCATTATCAAAATTTAACTATGTTTTGGGTAGGATATACTAGTCTTAAAATAATTAAAATTAACATTTAAATAAAAATGAAACCAGGAAGATGTAATTTAATTATTTCATTGCTAAATGTCTAAACTGACAAGCTTACTACAATAAATTTCTAATTCATAAAGAAAAATACCTTTTAAAAAGTACACGTATTACCTTAAAAGTAAAATTTCATTTAACAAACATAAAAATTGGTTGCATTTCTATAGAAGAACAATGAATTGTCTGAAAAAAAAAAAGAAATCAACAAAACATTCTCAAGAAAGCTATACAAAAAAAACCCTAAAAATAAATTTAGTCAGCCAAATGTGGTGGCACATGCCTATAATCTCAGCACTCAGGAGGCTGAGACAGGACCATTGCTGTGAGTTAGAGGTCAGTGTGGGCTACATAGTGAGCTTGAGGCCAGCTTGAATTGCATAGTGAGACCCTCTCTCAAAAGACCAAAAAAATACAGTCCAAAAGCTCTCTACAATGAAAATTATAAAACATTGTTGAAAGAAACTGAACAAGACACTGTAAAGACAGCCAGTGTTCCCAGACTAAAAGAAATCAGTATTGTTATACTGATTCAAATTCAGTATAATCACTATCAAAATATCAATGACATTCTTATAGAACTTTAAAAGAAAGAAAATTAGTTTAACTAAATGTTGCCTGAACATGTTTTTGTTAAATTCTGTATGTTTAAAATGTTGGGAGACAAAATTTTTTGTGGACTTGAAAGCAACTGACCCTGATAGAATGCTGAAGTATAAACTGACAGCTGCAGCTAGTAATAAAATGCTAAGACCTGAAGTGCTTTAGCAGAATCTGATTATATGATAATCCTAGTATCTGAGAGAAGGCAAAAGAGCTAGAATAACTGACAGACTGCTTGCTATCTCAGATAAATGTGCATACTTACTAGGGAAAAAACTGGAGTTGCCATCAGGTATGAGACCCACTTTAGATCTGAGGTGCTTTTCCCTCAATTTTGAATCATGAGGTGACACTAACACAAAGAAAGACTGCTCAATTTGAAATAAAAGAATAGATACAGTTGTACTCTGAAGATTAAAGAAGGCACTCAATTAAAGGTTTAGTCAGCTAGCTGAATAATATCCAAAGGCAAGAAGGGAACAAACCTTGTGTAAGTTTGTAGAAATGAGCTTAGCTCTGGAAAGAAAAAAGAAATGTAGATTGATTATCAAATATCAGTAAGTAGGACATCATAAAACACCTATAATTTTTACTATTTGAAATATTGTTTGAAGTATTTCTTAAAGTATCTCTTACAAAAAATGCTATATAATTCATTGTGTATAGATATATCTAAAATAATACTCAATGATGGGATCTGTCTTTTCCCCCCCTCCGTTATTGAGGCCTCAGGAAGCAGTCTCATAATCTGGATGATATACTCACTGCTGGGGTTATCTTTACCTCTGCTACCTCCATCACTACAATCTCCATGATCTCCTCACACTCCCCTCCCTTACCACCACCAATATAATCCCAGGAAGTAACTACCAAAATTGCAGTCTCCTTCAAGAGACCACCTGGCAAATTCACCTTACTTTGTCGAAGCCATTACAGTGAACTGAAAAGAATACAGACACCAAAAACCAGCCTGTAATTCCAACACCCTGGGAAGCTGAGGAAGGAAGGCAAACACGTTCAAAACCCAATCTAGGCAACTGAGCAACTTATACCTGTCTCAAAATAAAAAAAGTCATTATTGTCTTTTTTTTGGTACCACATTATTGTCTGTTCTATAAGACCACTAATGAACTTTTCATACTAAAACTACCTAGATTTTTATTTATATCTTTAAAAATCAAATTTTATCTACCCAATTTTCTGAAGTCAGTTATCATAAGAATAAAGTTTTCAACTTACCAGAATTTGTATGGATTCAAATTGAGCCCCCAAACCACCTTACTGCTATCAAATGTTTTACCTCCACAAGTCACCAACTGACAGTTGGGGGTCACTATATTTAGAACTTAAATTTACTAACTAATACATAGAAAAATTTTCCCCACTTTAATGTGATGTTACATGAGCGTGATAAGACAGCACTTACAAACATTGCTAACAGTCCATAAAGCCAATAGTAAACAAATATAATGTATAATTAAATGCCAACTCAGAAACAGTCATTTTATTATATTTTAATTTTGGGGGCACAGAGTATTGCTATATAGTTCAGACTGGCCTTGAACTTGCTATGTAGTCCAGAATGGCCTCAAACTAGCAGCAATCTACTGACTTGGTTTAGCCTCCTGAGCACTAGGATTACAGACATGCACCACTATGCCCAGCTCAAACAGCAATTTTAAAGGAAGCTTTACTAATATAATTCACATTATATAAATATTACAAGTGATGTAGGAAGAGAAAAGGAAAAGGGGATAAAAACAATAATTGAAAAAGAAAACACTGGAGATAGTGCTTTTGCAAATAGGAAAGTGACTAAGAGATGGAAAGAACCGAGAGAGGGGGGAGGAGTAGGGGACAAGAAAAGAATTAAGATGTTTTATGTACATCCAACCAACTGCTAATGATAAATGTAATCATGTACTGTAAACATGTACTAATAAAGATAAAAATTAAAAAGAAAAAAATAAAACTTGAGTATTTTAATTCAAGAGATGTTTCTTAAGCCTATAAAAAGAGAAATCTGAGTTATAAACAAAGGCAGCTATGTAACATTTTCTTTTTTTAGACTTAATAATTCTTCCAGACATTTTGATCTCAGTTCCAATGATTTAATCAGAATTCTTCCATCACTCCAATCTAAATGTGGATTCCAGTTAACTCTAACTAGACTCCTAAAACCAAAATATAATAAAATAATATAACCACTATTAATAGATAAGCTATTCTGCCACTGTTTTTCATTCTGACTTGGAGAAAATTAGCAAACAGCAGTTATGTTCCTAGAACGATCAATATTCTCTGTTGGGTAAACCACAAAGAACCAGTGATACTGGGTAAAAGCAGACTACCTGGGCTGGGGATTTAGCTCAGTGGCATAAGCGCCTGTTTTGGAAGTGCAGGGTCGTGAGTTCGATCCACAGTAAAACAAAACAAAACAAAACTACCTTAGAATGGTATATGCCAGAAACCTATAGTAGGAATTTACAGAATTATTCTCCCTCTTTCCACAGATAATGGCAGCATCATATAAGTGAAGAATCAAGAGACTTGGGTTCCAGTCCCTAGTCTATTACTAATCAGCTACGTTGTACTTCTTCTCAATGAGCCTTGGTTTCATTTTCAAAAGGAGTTAAATGGGAGGGCTGGCTAAAAGATCTCAAGTCCCTTCCTATTCTACAAATGTATGATTTTACCCTTCTTGCAGGTCTCAAAAATATTCTGGCTGCCAATAAAATGAAAATGTTACATTTATTTTTATAGTATGTTCTCAGTGCCAGCCTGCATAATGTGTATGTATAATCCATAGAAGAAGGGACATTAACTCATGTATGATTTTACCCAGTAAATGGGTCTTGAGCCATGTACCAAAGCCATCAAGTTTCTTCAATTAAAAGGTTAAAATACACACACACACACACACACACACACACACACACGCGCGCACACACACACACACACACACACCAATGGAAAAAAATCACAGATTTCTCAGGAACAAAAACTTATCAATAAAAGCAATTATTAAATCTCAACACAATGACAGACATGTAGATTTGGAAGTGTTCTGAAAATACAGTCTCAAGTAAAAGATGAGGAAATAAAATGACTCATGGCCAAGGCTGTTTCCTACTGTAACACAGTTTTTCCTCTTTTTCCTGCTGAATTGGGCATGATAGGAGAAAGAATGCAGATTACAAATGACCTGAGATCTAGTCCTACTTCTGCCTTTCATTTGCTGAGGCACCAAGAATAAGTTACTCTCCCTCTCTGGGCTTCAGTTTCAACATTCCATAGAAAGAGTAACTAGATATGCCCTCTAGCTATAATATTCTATAATTTATAAAATTTATATATGACAAAACAAAAATATGCATTCCTAAAAGAGAAAGTTTGAATGCCTGGCTAAGAGAAATTAAAAGTTTAGGCTGTTGTTTTCAAATAAACATATCAGTTCAATTTATAATCTACTGGGGGAGGATATCTCACAATCTCTCCATATAACATGGGGTAGCTATGATGTACTAGAAAAAAATGTCAACTAGGAATCTGAAGAGCTGGTTTCAAATCCCATCTCTTCTCCTAAGACAATTACCTTATTTTTTCTGAGACTAAGTTTCTTCATAAGTATAATTGGAGATAAGAATAAGGAAACTGGACCTGAAGTATTGATCAAAATAAAACATTATAATATGGTATATATTGCAAACTTGAGCAAGATGGGATGATTGGTTACAGGAAAAGCTGTACTGGACTCAAAACTCTTGCCATAAAAACTGAGCTGTTTTTTAACTTACTAAAATTGTTTTCAAAGAGTAGATTAATGCAGAAGATAACACTGAAGGGGCAATATAAGAAGTGAAACTACTTTAGGAAATGGACTATTGTATGTAAATCTTGCTGATTAACAAAACAAAGGAGATTGCCTCCCAACTGCCTACTCATTTTACTACAAATTGGTCAAATGGTCTATGCATTTCTTAACAGTCAACAGCAAAAAATATTTCTTAAAGTGTCCAAATTCCATCTATAATTCTTAAGAGTTTGTATAGTATTCCACTCTAGTTCACGCCAAGGGACAGAAGATATTCCTGATGACCAAATACTGGCTGATGCCATCTGATTCTACAAATCAGGATTTCTTAATACATTTCTAGGTTGTTGCCAACCCAAGTTTGTTTACAGTGCCTTATGCAAATGAAAAAATCTATCACAAAAGAGAAGAAAATGGAAATGATGTCACCCCTTTTCTGTCCTCTTAATATGCTGGTTCTTTTCAGATGCACGTTTGCAAATGAGCCAGTATTCTTCTAAATCCTCTCACATATACATGTGGAGACATGAAATCCAGACAGGTTCTATATAGTTTTATCCATAGAGCTCTCAATATGTCACATTTGGGCAGGTTGGAGTTAAAATTAGGAAGCTGGATCCTAAGGGACCTTCTTTTCCTTTTAAACTTTTCACTTAGTACCAAAATATCAAAGTGTATGAGAAGCTATATTATCTCAGGGGGAAGAAGTGACTATCAGTTCTATCAAAATGACTCATCCAGTTTAGATAACTAAAACGGTCCAAATTCTGTATATGTCCTTCCAAAGTAAGCACTACATAAAGTTAACAAATTTGCTAATGACAAGAAAGGAATGAATATTACAATGCATTCCCTCAGTCAGGTATTGGATTAAACAGTTCACACAGGTCCTGAGATAACTGTCTTTTGAGATTAAACTTATTTTATTCGATGAAAAAGAACCATATATACATAACTATAAATTGGTAACAATCATGCTATTTCCCTTCTCATTTCCAATACACATATAAAGTACTCGAATATTCAGTCTTATAACCTAAACTGACAGTATTATTTTAAAAGGAAAACCACACACTAAAAATTTAATTTCAAGGGAACCCAACATATTCCAAAATCCAAACATTTTTCTGTCTTCTAGTACCAAACAATGAACTTCTCTCAGATACTGAACTTTAGAGATTGAGTGCTATCTCAACATTATTACCACCCCAAAATCTCACAACGGTGACATGAGGTGAGTGGAAACACATTTGTGCCGTTTATTAGCATACATATCTGATTTTATTCCTGTAATTTCTGGGGCATATATTGTGTATAAAGTATATTAGCTTTTAGAACAAATTCTAAAATGTACTGATAACTTCATTTGCATCAAACAGGGTATTTCTTTGGTGGTGCAAGCTACTGAACTCCAGGAACCACATTAGCGATTTACACTAACATGCAAATTTTACCATTTCTCAAGTTCTTACAAGCAGGAAAATCATTTTGCTGTCTCTAGTTCTACACATATAAGAATAGTTTAGCAAAATCGCTTTAAACACTATCTTAACTTTCGGAAGAGGAGCAGTGGTAAGTAGAACTTGTGGCTAAGTGAACCATTCCAATTACTGTACTTTCAGAATCACCAATATTAACCAGCACTAAAAGATCTTGCTGAATTTGATGAAGGGCACAAAGCTGGAACTTTCCTTCTATGCACCAAATTACTCAGCAATTGTTTGTACTTCTGTAGTCGTTTGTATACAGTACATTGACATACTTTTACCCTTTTAGACCACATCATTCTTAATGGGAAGGACCTTGTCTTCGATTTCCTTTGCCTTTCGGTAAGGTGCTATTTTAGTCAAACAGTTGATCTAGAGTACACCAGCTAAAAGACTTAAGTAAATATCCAACTTTTCCCCCCACTTCTTTTCTGTGCAAAGAAAAGTGAATGGCAAATAAAGAGTTCTAACCCCTCCAAAACAAATAGGTAAGTTAGCAGTAAAAGGAAGAGGAGGAGGAGGGAGGAGGAAGGAGGAGGCAAAAAAAAAAAACAAAACGGGGAAATGTAATTTTTCCCTACCGCTAATTTAATCTATGGTCCCCGGGGCCAAAACAGATATTTGAAAGGTAAACTCAGAACCCCAAGAATCCAAGTCTCTGACTCTCAGGCACATTAAGCCAGCCCAGTGGAAGAAGCAAGGAAAAGGGGGCCCAAGACAGCCCCTAGGGCCATTCACTAGGGAAAGGGGAGGGTGATTCTTGAGATGGGCGCTTCTTCCGCCTCCAGCGCACCCAGCTCTAAAGGAGCCCCAGGTCTGGGTTCCGAAGTGCTACAGTGAGCTCAGAGAAACCAGCGCTGGCAGTCACAGCAGGACTTGCGGGGGAAGGGGAAGGGGCAGGAAAAGGCACTGGACTGGAATGCCTGGCTTCTGGGCTATAGCTCAGCTACTTACCCTAATGGGTATCCGACCCCTAGGTGCACATCTTCAGGGGCATCATAGAATTCCTCAGTGTCGCTTTCCGACGCCATTTATAGGACACGCCCGCGGTGTGGGGGCCGGCGCCGCCTGGAGGAAGGGTGACTCTCCCGTCTCCTCTTCGTCGTCCTCCACCCCGGGCGAGACTGTGGGGAGGTGGGTTCCAGGCGAAGCTGAAGAGGGAATAGTGGGGAGCTGGTTAGGGACAGGGGACCGCCCTCAGGAGAAGGGTCGAGGGGATAGAGCGGCCGCCCGAAGAGGCAGCAGTGGGTCCAGGGACTGTTGCTGCCGCCGATCCCACCGATAAGTGTATAAGGAGCGTGAGAGAAGAGGCCGTGGCTCTTCTCAGTGGGGGAGGGCGGGAGTATCGGAGACAGCAGCTCCAATTTCTCCTGCAGCAGCGACTACAGGAGCTGGGAGAGCGAGTTGCCCGCAAAATACCGACGCGCACCTACCCTCGCGATACTTGGCCGGGGGGTGGGGGGCGTTAAAGCGTGGGCGGGGCGAAGATGTGGCGGGGGCGGTCCAAGAGAGGCAGCATTCTCATTACTTACGCTCCAGAAGCCTATCAAAATAGCGCAAGCGCGTTGAGGGTATTCGGCGAGGCCGGAAGTAGCGGAGAAAGGGTAGGGTGAGCCTCTTGAAGGGAGGCTTAGGAGCTACGTAGGACAAGTTTGATGACTGGCTGTGCGCTCGCCAGGCAGAGGTGGGGTCCTAAGTAAGTTTTTTTTCTGTACTGACTGTTTTAACTCTATATTTACAAAGAGAAGTCTTTTAAGAGGAAAGATTTTAGAGCCTGTTTTTTTTTTTTTTTCTTGTAAGGAAATGCTGTCCGGAAAAGTTAGTGTGGGCATTTTGGTTCGTGCAGTACTTTCTTTGTTTTATCGGAGCCTGGAAAAACCCACCCTAGTTGAGTCAGAGGTCCGCCCCTGTGGCATTAGAAGAGTAACCTGCCCTATTCAGGAGATCTCTACTTGAGATCCCTGGATATAATTCGGAAGAGCAGAGGGTGGGGGTCCGTGAGAAATACACTTAAAGTGTGCCAGTTCCATAAAGTAATGATAGATTTATTGATGGAGCTGAGCCAGTATAAGGCCTCCGGTTACCTTTTCTCCACTACCTACCGTTGCCCACACTTAAGAGAGAAATTTTTACACATTGCCAAAATGTGTGTTAGCCAGATGTTTTATGTTGAACAGATAATCGATGCAACGCTGAGATGGTAACTAACTTCTGATCCTTGACTGCCCAATATCCAATGATGAAAATAGAAGGTATTTCCTAAATGACCAGTCTTATTGAGCATTTTTAATATATTTGCTTAACAGCTACTAAATATATGAAAAAAAGTTCAACAGCATTGGTCACTCAAGAAATACAAATTAAAATAACACAGTTTGCCATCTCACTTCTGAACGAATAGCTATCATCAAGAAATCAACCAATATTAAATGCTGGTGAGGATGTAGAGAAACAGGAGCCCTTCTCCTTTGTGGGAGTATAAACTGGTGCAATCACTGAAAATCACAATGGAGATTCCTCAAAAAATGAAAACTAGACCCAGTTGTTCCCCTTTTAGGTATCTTCCCAAAAGAGTTAAAAGCATCACCACAATGATATATGCATATCTATGTTTTTAACAGCACAATTTATAGTAGCTAAATGTTGGAAACGAACCATGTGCCTGTCAAAAGATGAATGAACAAAGAAAATGTATTTATGTACAATGTAGTACTATGCTAGGTGCATCCGTTTTTGTACAAATGATTCAAATTTATCCTAAGGATAAATACTTCAAGACCATAATCTTTTTTTTTCTAGTTACAGGGTTTGAACTCATGACCTTGTGCTTGCCAGGCAGGCGCTTGTGCCGCTGAGCTAAATCCCCAGCCCTAAGACCATATTCTTAAGTAAAATAAATTGGGCACACTAGCTTAAATATTGCATTATTTCTCTTGTGCGAGAAATCTAAAGAGTAAATAAGGAGCACAATGGAGGGTAGATATTGGGAAGCAGGAAAAACACAAAATGGGCAGGAGAGCAAGAGCAGGGGCAGGGTAAGGAAGGAAGGGAAGAAGAAAAAGAATAGAAGGAAAAATGGAAATAAGGCTTTCATAAATGGGGAGAGGAAAAATGACTGAAGGGAGGGAAATGGGAAAAAGAATTAAGATAATTCCCTGTGATGAATGTTATCCATATGTGTGACAAATATGAACTAATAAAAATAAAGTTAAATACGCACAGAGGTTTCATGCTCAGTAAAAGAATAAGAAAATAGATACTTTTTATTGTAGATGTTTGCAGTACATAATAATTATATTCATTGTGGGAAGTTATTACATGCATGTAACACATCTAAATTCTTTTTACATCCTCTTTTCCTCTATAGTCTTTCTTAATGGGTCACTGACCATCAAAGCAATACCACTGACTTTCAGTATGACCATGAGGCATATATATTTCTCTCTCTCTGAATTTCTACCAGGCTCATTAAGCTGCTTGTGCAGCCTCAATTACAGTATACTCAAGATGGTCACAGGAAACACAGTACTGGTGCCAGAGGCATAACCTCAGAGAGGCTAGAATGAGATGCTGGAGTTCTTCTCAAGGAACCTGGACAAGGTCTGATGTGGCCTGTTGGAGTCACATAAATTCAAATACCATGTACTGTATATTCTCCAACACCCCCCAAGGAGTTAAGAAAAATACAGTACAATCAAATGTGTTCAAAGATCAACCTGATTTTCAACTTTGTTTAAAAACAGAAACTTAGTCTGCTATGGTGTTACACACCTGTAATCCCAATGCTTGGGAGGGTGAAGCAGGAAGATCATGAATTTGAGACCAATCTGGGCAATATAGTGAGACCCTAGCTCAACAACCAAACAAAACAAAACAAAACAACCCTTGGTTTTAGAGCATTTTGGATTTCAAAAGTAGTGCAATAAGGGATTTGTAGATTTTTGTGAGGATATAACTTTTCAAAAGCTAATTATGAGGTTAAGTTTTATAAGTTTTAAGATTTGTAACATCTTCACAAAAAGTGGTAAATTGTGAGGTGGTACAGATGTTAATTAGCTTGATAAAATCTTTCTACAATGAATACATAGATTAATACATGGCATTGTGCCCCTAAAATATAGACAGTTATGATTTGTCTATTAAAATAAGTTAGTAAATACATGGTAATTAATTTCCTACATACAAAAATGAATTGCAGAGCCAAGAATGTTGGTGCATGCCTGTAATCATAGCATTTGGGAGGCTAAGGCAGGAGGATCACTTCTGAAAGTTTGTGGCCATCCTGGACTACATAGCAAGAGCCTGAAAAATAATGCATCGCAGCTGTGTATGGTGATGCATGCCTGGAATCCCAGCACTCAGAAGGCTGAGGCAGGAGGATCCCTGTGAGATTGAGGCCAGCCTAGGATATATAATGAGTTCAAGGCCACCCTGAACTACATAGTAAGACCCGGTCTCCAAAAAAAATTGATAATGCATCTCAGAGTGCTTTTTTGCTCATTAAGCAAGACAGACTTTTTTATTTATGGATTGTTGAAGATATAAAAATATGTATTTGTAGGATGTTATAACATCATCTAAAATATATAACTACCTTGAATTTATATTCTTCCTAATTATTTAATGACACATTTATATTTTCCTTGAAAGCAGAGGTTTTTTTTAATTTTTGTTTTTTGTTTTGGTGATGGGAGTACTGGGAATAAGACCTAGGGTCTTTGAACCAACCTACATTCTCAGCCCTTATTTATTTATTTATTTATTTATTTATTTTTTTGTTTTGAGACAAGTTCTTGGTAAGTCACTGATTTACCCAGGCTGATCTTGAATTTATGATCTACCTACATCACCCTCCTAGAGTTTGGGGATTACAGGCATAAAAGTAGTTATCTGAGCTGGGTTTAGTGGTATATGTCTGTAATCCTAGCTATTTATGAATCTGTGGCAATTAGCTCTGGAGTTCAAGGACATCTTGGACAATATAGGGCCTAGATTCTGCCTCAAGAAAAAAAAAGAATGCAGAAAGAGTAAATCATAAAAGATACATTTTTATCTGTAAAGATATTAACCCCTTTGCATATTAAACCAAAATTTTTTTAAAGTGCCACATGCAGCAACCACTCTTTCGCTTCCATGAATATGTACTACTGTATTTGTCATCATGCACTGTTACAGGTGCTGAGTACAATTAAAAGATGAAAAACTCAATTTAATTCTTGTTTTCTAAAAGCTCACAATCTAGAAGTAGAAAAAAAATACATAATCCTACCTCGAAGCTTTGTTTCAATATACATTTCTCTTGGACCTTTTAAGGTGAGTTAAACATTATACTTAGGAAAAGCCAAAAGGAGCCACTTGCACTGGTACATGCCTATAATCCCACCTGCTCACAATAAGTGTGGGTCCAGTTAGGGCAATTTAGTAAGACCCTGTCTCAAAATAAAATAATAAAAAAGGCTGAAACGTAGCTCATTATGAGGCCTTGGGTTATTCCACAGTACTGTAAAACAAAGGAAGTAAACAGAAAGTCAAAGTGGAATAGAAATGATAAGCTAATAAATATTTAAAGTTATGTGAATTGTCTGAAATATTTTGTCAGTTGCATGAAAAAATTAATTGTCAGTGGTACCAAAACATATATGCATTCTATTCATCATTTTTAGAGCTGTCAGAATGTATTTATTTTACCTATAGCATCTGTTCTTCAGTTGTAAAACATCAGGTCTTAGATGTAATCCAATCAGAAGTTTTGAAACTTTTCTTCATATTAGAAATGTAACCCTTAGCCGGGTGTGGTGGCTCACACCTGTAATCCCAGCATTTGGGAGGCTGAGGCAGGAGGATTGTTGCGAGTTTGAGACCAGCTTGAGCTACAAAGTGAGCTCAAGGCCTGACCAAACTGCATAGAGAGACCCTGTCTCAAAAAGACAAAAAAAAAGAAATGTAACCCTTTAATCAAATTAATTAGTAATTTCATGCAAAGTTCATATATAAAAATAAAAAGTGTCTATTTGAAGTGGTGATTGCATACTTCAGATCCCTGCTTACTTGGCCTTCCCTGTGTAATCAGGACAGCCCTAAGTTTTTATAAAAACAAATAACAAAAGAAATGGACAACTATTGTTGTAGAGCAAAAGGATAGCAAATTATGGCCCACATTATTTTTTATTAATAATTTTTATTGGAATACAACCAGGCATGTTTGTTTATATGTTGTATGTAGGCTGTTTTCATGGCAAAATTGAGTTGCTGAAATATACTATGTGGCCAGCAAAGACTAAAATATGTACTATCAGCTTCTTTATACAACATTTTTGCTAATCCTTGATTCATAAGACACTATTTTCTAGGGTGTCGCAGAACTCAGAATTTCCTCATGTTAGATAGTTATTTCAATTAGTTTCACAACAGGATTATATGATGCTACAGAATCATACATATATACAAAAACACTGTTAAAACTTTTCTTCACTTGTCTCATTCCCAATGACTATAAGTAAAGTATACAAGTCTAAGGCTAAGGTGGGTTTAAGGAAAAATTTTATATGTGGCTAGTTTTCTTATTTATGTAGCAAAAACTGTATTCTCCAGAGGTAGAAATTACAGACAACAGCAGAGATTCTCCACGTGTGCTTGCTCTCTAGTCTTGACAAGAATAATACAAGCTGTCTGTATCCTTGGGGCCAGTTTTTTCCAAACCCTAGGGCTATCACTCAGAACATCAGTGATCAAAGTAGTTATAATACATGTAGCCATTCGTTACAAATGAGCAAAAGTACTGACTCAGAGAAAGAAATTATGTACAGGGTTAGGTGATTTAAAATATAACATGACATGAAAAGATTTAATGTTGCAGTTTCTGGGAGTATTTTTGTGAATTTTTGAAGACTTAGAAACCGTGAAAAAAATGTTCTGAAGCTGCCAATATTTGTCAGGACCAAAATAACATTGAAAGTCATTAGCCCTCAGTTATCTGTTTCAAAGGTGAGATCTGAGCTTGGTGGTGCATGTCTGTACCTTCAGCACTGAGGTGACTGAGGCATGCATCTGAGGTCAGCCTGGACTACATAATGAGTTCAAGGCCAGCCTGAACTAGATAGTTGCTGTCTCAACACCCCCTCCCCCTGCCATCAAAGTTCAGTTGTGTTATAGATTATAATAGTAAATACTGTACTGTATTCAAAAATGGCTTCTATTTGATTTTGGAATCTTTATGTTTTTCAACCAGTCTACCTTCTCAATGATGTTTAGTAATGTGAATATTAAAATGAGTTTTTATATCTTTGAACATACAAGAACTGAAAGTAGAGAGTGTAAAAATATGTTAAGAGATACAGAGAAGCCAGCCTATGGTTTAAATATGTTATTATTATTATTATTGAGTAATGGAATATACATAGTCATGAACTATTGTTCAAGACTCTGGAAGAAAGTTAACAAGAAAAAGGGAATCTATTAGTTTGCATGGTCAAAGTCTATTGTAATTATTATATTGGAAAATAATTTATACATAAAGTTTGCTTATGAAAAATTTCATCAGCTAGAAACTTTAGGTGAAAGCAGAAAACTACATTTAATTGCCTCAAACCATGTAGGATTATACAAAATACAAATAATCATGCCTCATACTTGTCAGCTATCTCAGTTGTGTGTTTTAAGTCCCATCTGTCCACTAGTTTTAGTTACAACTTTCAGTCTGATTCCAGATAACCCTGTCATCACTACTTCATAATAACTCACAAACTGCAACCCTTTGCATATCCACTTCTACAAGTAAACTTCAGGTCTTTTTCAAAATAACGTGCCATATTAATTATGTTAATTACATATTTTCTAACCATTTAGCATGTGTAAAACTATGCTACCATTTTATTAGGTTCATATCTTTTTGTGTATCGTGTATTTCACTGATCAATGTTTCCCCCCCCATAAGTCTTGTGGTTTTTATTGAATAATTTTGCACAGTGGAGTGATTTTGAGGAAAGTATGAATCACTTTATAGTGAAGCAGACCATAATACAGATGAAGTAGTTTTAGGCATGGCTGCCTTTGGGGGCAAAGATATATCAACACTCTATTTCTGTCTTTCTTTTAAAATTTCTATGTGCTTTGGCTAAAATTTTTCTTATTGCAGACAGCTTTCTTGTAGTTAGTAAAGATGGCTACAAGCAACTTTAGTTTATGATATCTATTTTAACTCAGTGAGATTTGGGTCCATGTTTGGTTGGCTTCAAGGCAGTGCAGCATGCAATGCAGTGTAGAGGAAAAACAGTTCATGATATGGGAGGCTGGAAGCATGGCTGGATAAAGGGAGGAGAAGGTATATATACTGTTCTTGGCCACACCCACAGTGACCTACCTCTTCCCCTAGGCTTCACCTCCCAATATCACATACAGCTATAAAACCATTAGTGCACAATCCATTATTACACACTCGAGATCAATCATCACACACCTATTGTCATGTATCACACATCCATGATTGAGTCACCTCCTTAAAGCCCCACCTATGAGTACATGAGGTTTTTGGGGGACATCTGACTACATGCCATAACAGTGCCTTCACTCAAACCTGAAGGAAGCAAGACTTTCTCCCAATGTTTTTTTGTATATTAAAAGGAAAGATGTTGGCTGGTTTTCTTAAGAAGCCTATCTAACTAGGGAGCTTAGAGAATCAATTTGTCAGGTCTGAGTCAGTTAATTCCCTGCCACACAGCAGTCAGGGAGAGACTATCATGATTATCTTCTTTGCTAAGCCTGCATGGGGTTCTTCATTGAGTATTTTTTCCAAAGAAAGGATTCAAACAGACAGGAACAACATACTTACTATAAGTTATGAAGAGATAAGTTGCTATCTTCATTGGCTTCATAAGAACTTATTGTGTGTTAAATAAAAACATGTTATAGAATACTGTATATATAATAATCCTATTTGTGTAATATGTATAGTTATATGTATAGAGAAATCTGGGAGAATATGCACACAGGATTGATGGTGATTGACTTTGCTGATTTAAAAAACTAACACAATATTTGTGGCTTATTTGAGTAATGACTGGATGTTTTATCTTTTTTAATTTTTTAAGAGAAAAAAGGACACAGAAAAGAAAAACAAAAAGCAAGAGACAAACAAACAACAACAAACCCTAAACTATAACAGTATAGGTTTTCAAAACAAGATGACAGGAATTTAACAATGGTAATATTGCATATTGTTATCTTCAAAAGAGTTGCTTATATTACCAGATATAGACATGTAAAATTGATCTAATCATATGAGTATTAACTGTTCTTTTCCAAGAAATGATACAATTAGTAGTATAGCCATCTCAGATATCTTATGTGTATGTACATATATGTGTATATATATATATATATACACACAAATGTATGCTTTAGATTTCTACAATATATATTATTTTATGAGGAAAATATTAAAATAAAATATATAACCTGTCATTTATAAGATAGAATTACATAAACATTAATACCTCAGATTTGTTTCCAATATAACACATGCCTATGATTCCTATATCTATTGTGAGTACTATACTATAGTTTCTGAAACAGTTCAATGAATTTTACCAAGAAACTAAACTCAGAAAAAATTACCCACAAACAAATCTTGGAATTTAACTTGTATACCAGTAACATGTCATGTTTTCTGCAGGGCAGGTCTGACTCATGCAGAGAATAAGTAATAGTTCTAGACAAAAATGAAATGATGGACTGATGTGGAGCTTCTAAAAGCAAAATATGTTAGAGATCAACTTCTAATAATATAGACAAAGTGTAATTTTACTTTGTAAAACAATAAGTAGTATATAAAAAAGGTAAAGACATATGAACTTTATGCTTCAAAAAATCACTAAAGATCATAAACTGTACAATACTTCTTTTGTAGCTCTCCATCCAGCATGACATCTTTGTATGTATTTTTAACTACTGAGATTTAATGACAAACATTTATGTAGAAATATCGGTCAGCAGCCTGATGCAGATAGACATACACATTCAGAACTAACAGCTAGAATTACATGGCACTGTAGATTGTTTATGTCCTTAGAATTCATATTTGGAAATCTAATCCTCTATGTGATGATATTTGTAGATGTAAGAAACTTTAAAGTTTAGTAGGACAAGCCTCATATCTCATGCATGAATTTCTTCTATAAATGCTTTGCTAAATGGTTGTTCAAGGACATGAAACTTACTATTTACCCAATCTTCAGATAACCTCAGATGTTAATTTTTTTTAAATTTTATTTAGCCCAAGTCTGCATTTCTATAACTTCTGTCCACTGGTTGTAGTTCTGATTGCTAAGTCCATACAAAATGTTTCATCTATTTAAAGATGGTTGTCCTAGTCTATTCTGTCTTGCCGTAACCAAATACCTAAGACTAGGTATTTTTTTAAAGAGCAGAGATTTATTATAGTTTTAGAGACTGTAAGTCTGAGAGTGAGGGTTCCACATTTGATAGGGGCTTCATGTTGAGAGGGAAGAAGGCTATGTCGGAAACAAAAAGGGATCAAACATACTTTGATTATAAACTACTCCTAATAACAAATCCAGTGCATGATAATAACATTAATCTATTTCTGAGACAGGCACCCACACATCTCAAACCACATCTATGATTATCAGGTTTTTTTATGTTTTTTATCTTGGACATATACACTGATATATTTACACTGAATGGGATCAAGGACAGACTTAAATGAGAATCTAAACTGCAAAGTTAAGATGTTATGCTAAAAATGTATTAATGTGTGTGTATATTAAACATATCCAACACATATATAGAGTACTTTCTTAGTGATATATTCTTTGTACCTAATGTAAATATATTAGAATAGTCCTTCAGACTTTCCTAGACAGTTTCACCTGTTATCACATTCAATGGTAAATAGTAGTATTGTCATTAAATTATTGCTTCCTAGGTGCCAGACAATATATTAAGTACTTCATATGTATTATTTCGCTTAATTCATATACTATTAAAGATGATATTGTTATTGTCAACATTGTATAAGTAAGGAAACTGAAGTTAAAGAGTTAAATAGCTTACCCAAGTTTTCACAACTAGTATTTAGTAGTCTGTATTTGAGCCCCAAATCAGTCTGAATCCAGAGCCTGAACTCTTAAGAACTTTAGGATAGGAAAGATCATGTTACTGTTTTTACATTATAAAACTGAAATCTGAGATGAAGTTGTGACATACCTAAGTTAACACTTTGATTTTATTTCATACTTTCCTTAATTTGCTGTAGATTTATTAGCCTATAGCAAATGAGCCATGTTAATGAATGAAGTATTGTATCTGAAATAATATTGTAAGTAAAAATTAAAACATGTTTTGTATTTTTTTTCTTTTTTTGTGACATGCTTTATTTATATGGGTACATCTCACTGTGGGGGTTGTGGTAGGTAGAATTCTAAAATGGCTATCAAGATTCCCACCTCCTGGCATGCACATATTCTCAGTTATTCAGTCCAACACTAATCTAGACAATTCTGTGAGGGGATTTTACAGATGTAATTGAAATCCAAAATCAGTTGACCTTAACATTATGGAGATTATACAGATGTATCTGACTTAATAACAGAAGCTCTTTGAAAGCAGTTTTCTCTGGCTAGTGGAGAAGAGAAAGAAATGTACTCTGGCTGGCTTGGAACAAAGCAAACATCTATGCTATGAATTACATATGGCGCTACATGGTATGGATTGTGGACAGTCTCAAGTAGCTGATAGTGGCCCATGGCCATCAGGGAACTAGAAGCCTTAGTCCTGTGACTGCAGGGAACTAAATTCAGTCACTAGTCTAGAAGATGACCTCAAACTCTGGGTTAGGATACAGTTTGATATGCATTTTGATTTCAGCCTTATGAGACCCTGAGCAGAGAACCCAGCCACAATATACCCAGACTTCTGACTTGCAGTTAAAAGTGAGTTTAAAAAGTGCCATTGTTTTAAACCATTAACCTTGTGATTTGTTATGAATCAATAGAAAACATATACCAGGGTACATATTTCTATTCTCCTGATTAAAAAAAACACCAATAGATGTAGGTCATGATAAAAAACAAGTGAACTACATCAACAGAGGCTATAGGCTTCCTGGAGAAATCCTTGAGTGTGCTTGTGATTAAATGTAACACTGGAGTGTAAGGTGTAATGTGACACACCGAGGAAATAGTATTCAGAAAAAAAGTAACATGCATTTAAAATATGAAAGAAGTGTCTAGTTTCACATACAATGCTTCCTCACTTGCAAAATATTGTCCAGAATTCCAGCAATCTTGCTACCCATGTGATGTTAGGGACTGATTTTCCTTTTTAATGAACTTTTTGCATTCAGTGAACATGTTTGCCTTTGGAACATGAGTTTAATCCTAGTGTTAATTCTTTTTTAATTCCAACTAAGTTTTTAAAACTTTATTAATGTATAATTGACAAACTGTATATAATTATGCCATACAATTTGATGTTTTGATAGAGGTATTTTGTGAAATATTTCTTCAAGCTATTAATTAATAAGTTCATCACCTCACATACTTATCAGTTTGTTTTGGTAGGAACTCTTAAATTCTTTCTAAATAATTTTGAAGTATGCAATAAATTATTCTTCATTATACTTACCATGCTATACAATAGATCTCCAGAACTTATTCCTCCTACCTGCCTGTTATGGATTAAAAACTGGTGGTCAACTTAACACCAGCTGTATTACATCAGCATGACGCTGAGCATAGATGTTTCACCTGAGGAAAGTTGCCAGCATAAGTAGAGACGTGGAGAAGGAGAAGAAAGGTGTGGAGGCATTGGTGCATTAATGCGTTGAGGCATTGTGGGTTCTCCTACGTGTTGCTGTTTGAGCTGTTGATTCTCCTGGAGAAGCTCTGGTCCTTACATCGAGCATTGCTTCCTGGCTCCAGAGGGGAAGGTGTGTGCCGCTTGGTCTCCAGGATGAACTTGTCACGCTGGCTTCCTGGCATACATTTGACTGTGCTTGTTGGAGGAGCTGGGGCCTCCGTGTGGCTGAGGATGGCTGTGGTGCTTTTCAGGACAGCCCTGGTCTTTGTTGTGAGTGTGACTTCTCGGCTCCAGCATTATCCCTCAGCCTACTAGCACAGCTCCTTCACCCTGCTGACATAGACTTTCTAGCTTCCACTACTGATCTTTGGCCTTTGCAGCATGGATCTGTAAAAGAGACTGGTATGAGTCCTTCTTGTGGGCTCTAGACCTCCAGTTGGATTCATGGGAGGCATTGTCATGAGCTCTGGTCTTCATCTGGACTCATGTGGGACATTGCTGTGGAATTCAGGTCCTTGGCTAAATGTTCTATGTCTTTAGCATTGTGGATAGATTTCCTTCATTTTCTTGTGTTAACTCTGTGTGACCATCATAAAAATAATATTATAAACTCCATGTCCTGATTCTAATTGTTCTCTGCACAAACCCTGACTTCAACACTGCCTGAAATTTTTTTTTCCCTTTCACCAACATCTTCCCATTTTCCAGCTGGCTGTCTACTACTCTCAGCTCCTAGCAACCACAATTCTATTCTGCTTCTGTGAATTTGATGTTTTTAGATTCCACACTTATGTGACACAGTGTCTTTCAATGTTTGGTGTATTTCACTTAGTATAATGTCCTCCACATTAATTTGTATTGTTGCAAATGATAGAATTTCCTTAGTTTTTAAAATATTCCCCAATGTTAATACTGACTTTTCAGCATCATTATCTGGTTTCATTGTAGTTGCTTGATTGTTCATTTCTTCGACTGAATTCAGAACAGATTAAAGGCTCACTATATGCCGGGTGCTATGACTTATATCTAGATGTGTCCCCAAATCTCATGTATTCATAGGTGGAGATTTTTGGAGCTGGCTGGATCTAGGGTGTGTGATACTGGGGTTTAGGGTGTGTGGTACTAAATTAGTCCACTGATTGGAATTAACATAGTTCAGGGTATGGATGGTGGAATCCCGACCCTGGGTGTAGGCAGTACCAATCAATAGTCTTATAGCCTGGATAGGATATAAAAGGAGAGAGAGAAGGTAGGCTTGCTGCTGCTTCTTGCTGCTTCACTGTCTCATGCCTGCTTCCATGAACTACTTCTCCTCTGTCATGTTCCTCTGCTATACCACCCTACATTGGAAATAGCAAAGTATGCACTAAAACCTCTACAAAATGTGAGCTGAAATAAACCTTCCCTCCTTTAATTTTGGGGGTCTAGTATTTTATCCCAGCAATGAAAAAGTAACTAAGACACTAGGTATTGTATATGTATTGGGTTAACAGCAGTGTGGTTTAGTCCTTGATTCAGTATGTAACCCTGTCATCTGCCCTATTATCTAAACTTTTGATTTGAGTTCTGTCTTGTATTTCCAGCGTCCTGTGCTTATAATCTGACATATATGACCCAGATCATCTGGGGATGGGATTCAGTTTAATAATTTTCAGGTCCCCAAAAAATAAGTCCCTTGCATTTTATAGATTTTTTTTGCCTGTGTCATACCACCATAATGTAGGGAACTTCGAATCTAAGTCATGTCTCATATCAACCCTGGGAAAGTCTGGACCAGATTGATCTCCAAAGATGCCCTTTGTAAATCTAAATGTCATTCAGGAGATCTAGGGATAAAAGCAAGAAGTGATTAGTAATACTCTGAGCTAATACTACCATAGGAGTAATGATCGGGATGAAAATAAAGCATGTTTATGTAATTATGAACCTGTGTAGTGAGGAAAATGGGAAAATCTGTGTTATGGTTTATATCTAGATGTCTTAAAGCCTCATGTGATAGATGGGATATTGGAAGGTGAGTGGATTATTCAGTCATTGTATTGGAATGCTGTTAGTCACCCCTCCACACACAGGTGAGACCTACTTCGAAGAGGTGTGTTACTGTGGGCATGACCCAGAAGATTATACCTCCCTTCCCAGTATCTCCAATCAAGCTCAGTTTACAGCATTCCAGGGCCAGGGCTTCTTTAGCCAACATCTCTGAACCTTTCCAAACTCCTGTCTTGAACCACTTCTAGAAGCTGAACCACATGGTTGGGCAGCATCTTAGGAATGACACCAATTCTCTTGTACCAAAATCTTAGTCATTTTCTCTTTGTTGGGATACAATACCAGACACAATTTAAAGGAGGACAAGTTTATTTTGGCTCACTGTTACAACTATATTCATCTGGCTCCAAGGCAGGGCTGCATGGTAGAGGAGAATGGCAGAGGAAAAACTACTCACATCATGGCAACAAGGAGGCATGATGAAGAAGAGCCAGGAAGGGAGATATAACTTGGATAACACCTATAGTGACTTGATTCTTCTGAATAGGCCCCACATTCTAGTAGCAGTCAGCAATAATGCCCCTATACTTGATCGTCTTCCTAAAATCCTGCCTGTGATCACATGAAGTCTTAGAGGCTATCTGGACATAAGCCATAACAATTTGTTTTCAGCTTAAGCCCTAAACCAAGTGTACCTTTTTCAAACAAAGGTAAATGAACCTTCATTTTCTCACCTTGAAGAATACTATTTTTTTAAATTAGAGAATCCAACTGTTTTTAGAGAATGATGCTTCACAATACTGGTGAGACCAGTGGTACTCAACCCAAATTCTCTATCCTATCCAGAAATTTGGGCATTGCCAAAATCTCAGATATCCTGGGAAGAAAACAGGATGAAGAAGCCCTTGGGTGATTTCCATATATTCTTTTCTGTCCTAGCCACACTTACTTCTGGAACCATCAAGTTAGAGATTAACAAAAAGTACTGGCAACTCCTATAAAATAGTTTATCAGGTAACCAGCCATTTGTAGAACATATTAGAAGGAAATAGATATTAACATAAAAATAAGTTAAATCTTGACATTTAGCACAATTTCATGGTGTTCCTATTAAGTACACACTAAAGTAAGCATTGTATATCCCAGATCAGGTAACACTGGAATAATGTCAATTTAGACACATAGACACAATCCCTAGAATCTGGAAGGAAAATTTGTATGAGGCCAATTCCTTAAAAGGATCTGGAGATTGATGTAAAAACCACCATAGACCCTTAGAATTTATTTTACTTAAATATAGTGTATCAGGTAAATAAGCAGACTATATGTTTTATGTGTGAGTGTGTACATATACCTGAGTACGTATATAGTTCTTATCATTAGAGTTCAGATTCAGTTATTCTCAACCAATATTTTTGCTGTCATCATACAGTCACAAAATAAAGAACTCACCACATAGTGTTGCTATAGGTGATTTTCTTCTGACTATGGTCAAGATACTGATGTCTAAAGTGAAAAAACTACATAAACAGTACTCTAACTGTAGTGTTTTTCAAACCATACAATCACTTGAGACTTCACCCCAGATCTGTTGAATTCTGATATTTTGGGACATCCTCCAAATCAATGTTTTAAGAAGTTTACTAAAAGTAATTATGACAATGACACATATGCTCATTAGATAATACTTTAAACAAAGTTTGTTTGAGGGAGTGTCGTACTGATATATATCTCCATACATTGTTTTAAAAGATAAAGACTTTCCATGTTGCCCAGGCTTATCCTGAGCTCTCTTGGGTTCAATCAGTTGTCCTGCCTCAGCATCCCAAGTAGCTGGACTACAGGTATGAAGTACCATGCTCAACCCTGTATTATAATTTTTTTGGCACTAGGAATCAAATTCAGGACCTTGCACTTGCCAGGCAGGCACTTATGGTACTGAGCTATATCCTCAGCTTTGTATTATATTTTTATATTATAGGGATTTGTCATTAAACCACCAGCAATAAACACTCAAATCTAGGGAGAAATACCTTCTTCCAAGTGATTGAAATTGGAAAGGGGAAGTCTAAAAGTGGGGTAGTACATTTATAAAAACCTTGCATATTTTTATGAGGAATGTATAAAAAAGATGTGGTACTTTTATACAATGGAGTACTGTTCAGCTATTAAGAAAGATTGTATCGAAGCTTTTATAGGTAAATGGATGCGACTTGAGTCCATACTCATAAGTGAAATAAATCAAACTCACATGTATAAGTACCATATTTTCTCTCTAGTGTAAGAAACTGAAAGAGCAAATAAGATCCCAAATCTATAATAAATATTGTTTAAGGGTAAGAAACTGATCAAAGGGGAAAAGTAACTGGGATGAAGGAAAGGAGGAAAGAAGGAATGGAAAAGAAAAAAGACATAAATTTGTATATATACATAAGATAGCTAAAATAGCTATACTAATTGTATTCTTGAAAAAGAACAGTTAATTCTCATGAATAGATCAATTTTGCATGTCTATATCTGGTCATCTGAGCAACCTTTTTGAAGATAACAATATATAATATAATAACCATTATTAAATTTATATCATGTTTTTTGAAAGCCTATATTGTTATTATTTTGGGTTTGTTGTTGTTTGTCTCTTTTGCTTTTTTTTCTTTTCTGTGTGTTTTTTCTATTAAAAAAGTGTTATATATTTTAAAATTATTGATGGCAGTTAGTGGTAGTGAGAGTGCTTTTGAAGGTGTGTACTGCTAAATCTTGAAGGGGAAGAATCATTAAACTGGAGAGAGAAAAAGGAATACATCCTAACATAGCACGTGGGTCATATCTTAGGATAGACTTGTAAAAAGCAACTCTCAAATTCAAGAATGCTTTTTGCAAAATAAGAAGAGACAGAAAAAAGAAGAAGAGACAAGACATGTAGGATGACCATTGTCCAGGGCAGGAAAAAAATCTGACACCTGGGTACAGAATTATGTTGCTGGCTATAAAGTATAGGAGCCAAGGAGAGTGCCTAGGGAGAGACAATTGAAAAAAACTGCAGGCTATTTTGGATGATATAATCCTGGGGGCCAAGAGCAAGGAACGGTGTGGAATCAGGGCCTCCATCACAAACAGGGAGGAGGAGATAGAAAAAGGACATTTTGAAAATGGCCAGAGGGAAGCTAGCCAAGTGGGTAATGAGAGGTAGTCAGGAAGCTCGTGCTGTTTCTATCTGAAGCCAAAAAATGTGTCTGTTAAAGGACAAATAATAGAGAAACTTGCCCATTGAGAAACCAAAAATGGTAGAAGTAGGAAAGATTAATTTGAAAATCTGAGACTTCAAGTTCAGGGTCTACGGACTGTTGTCACTCTTCTGCATTAAAGGAATATGAACAGTGAGTACTTGAATGACCTACTTAATAGGTTCGCCTGTGCAGAGTTGTGCACTATTGTAATTGCCATTATTACAAAAGTAACTTTCTTCCAGGTTTGCCTCTCAATGCCAGTGCTTTCAGTTTCTTGTGTTTTGGAATAGACTGAGGGAGGCAGTTGTTATGGAAAAAAATGAGGAGCCACCAGAGGGTGATCAGGTTCATTTCATTTCATTTGCATCGTCAATGAAGCCTTCCACAGAAGAACAAAGTGTTCATCCTTTACATCCTGAAAATTGGAAGACTTTTTTGGCCATTTTTATTTAGAAGCAGTCCTCTTTAGACAGGAGCTTAGGTAACAGCTATCTTTCCTTTTGTTTATATCTTTTGACTATGTTCTTTCATTTTTATAAGTATGATTGCAACACATAATGATAACATTCATCATGGGATGTTGGCACGTGAATGTTACACATTTTAATTTCTTTACTTGTCTTTCTTATCTCTTATTCCTCCCTCCCTCCATATCTTGGTCCTCTTCTAATTTGCAAAATATCATTCTCCCTGTTTCCTATTGCCAATTTTTAAAAGATTTGTTCATTAATTTAATCATACTTGGACTTTCTCATATAGAGAAACTGTGTGATAATAAAGTTTTTTTATTTAAAGAGAAAAAAAGGAAAAAGAAATATTACAGAATTTCAAGAAAAGAAGATAAACAGTAAGAAATCACTAGTTGATTCATTACATATTGTTCTTTTAGAAATAGTTATTCAAGTTACAGAATTAAAGCACACAAAGTGGACACTAAAGCAGTGAGAGTGCAAACAGATCTGTTCAACAATCCAACAAGAACCTAGAAATATGGTCATCGATCCCACACATCTAAACATACATGCAGCTATATCTTTTATAGCGCTTCTCATTCCTCTTTTTTTACAATAGCAATTATATTTTTTAAAGTTTTATTTAAAGAGAGGAGAAAAAAAACAATACAGAAAAAAGGGTAGAAACAATACAGAATTCTAAAAGAAAGAAAGAAAATGGAGAATGAGAAAAAGTCCCACTAAGAAATCAGTAATTTATAAATTATGTACTATCATCCTGGATGTAGTTGTTCAAGTTACAAAGTTAAAGGGTACATAGTAAATATTCCAACAGTCAGACTACAAAAGTTCTGCTCCAAGATCCAACAAAGATGCAGCAATATGGTCATCTATTTTACACACTCAAACATGCATGCAGTTATATCCCTTAGAGCACTTTCTGTTCCTGTATTTCTTACAATAGCAGTTACACATTTTGGTTTTATTACACTTGTAGTTCTTATTTACTTTTGACACTAGAGACACAATATGATATTTATAAATATGATTCTCATTTATTTCACTAATGAGGATAGTCTCAAGTTGTCTCCATTTGCCTAAGAAGGCCTCAAGATCATCCTTTTTTATAGCTGAGTAATATTCCATTGTATAAAAATGCCACATCTTTTTCATCCACTCCGCAGGTGATGGGCATCTAGGTTGTTTCCAGGATTTAGCTATCACAAGTTGTGCAGCTACGAACATAGGTGCACATATATCACTGTGACATGAACTTTTCAGTTTTTCTGGGAAAATATCCAGGAGGGGGATAGCTGGATTGAATGGGGCTTTCAATCCTAGTCTTCTGAGATTTCTCCATATGGATTTCCATAATGGTTGCACCAGTCTACATTCCCACCAACAGTGGAGCAGTGTTCCTTTTTCCCCGCATCCTCGCCAACATTTGTTATCAGTTGATTTATCAGGCAGCTATTCTTTCTGGACTAAGGTGGAATCTCATTGCTGTTTTAATTTGCATTTCTCGAATGACCAGTGATGGTAAACATTTCTTCATGTATTCATTTGACATTTGTATATCTTTCTCTGAGAACTGTATGTTCATCTCAGATGCCCATTTTTGGAGAGGTTCTTTGAATTTGGGGGGCTTGATGTTTTTCAATTCTTTATATATTCTGGACACAAGTCCTTTGTCTGAGGGGATGCTGGCTAAAATTCTTTCCCACTCTGTTGCTTTTCTATTCACTCTGTTGGTGATTTCCTTTGAGGTGCAGAAATTTTTCAATAATGTGAGATCCCATTTTTTGATTCTTTGAAGTGTTTCCCATGTAGTTTGCCTTTTGTTCATGAATTCTCTGCCTACCCCTATGTCTCCAAGATTTCCACCTACCTTGTCTTCCAGTAGGTTTAGTGTTTCGGTTTTAATACTTAAGTTTTTGATCCATTTGACTTTAGTTTTGTGCATGGTGATATGCATGGATCTAGTTTCAGTCTTTGGCATGTAGAGAACCAGTTTTTCCAACACCATTTATTAAAGAGACTATCCTTCTTCCAGTGGACATATTTAGCCCCTTTGTCAAATATCAGGTGGCTGAGTGTCTTTGTAGTTGTGCTTACATCTTCTAATCTGTTCCATTGATCCTGAGGTCTATTTCTTTACCAGTACCAAGCTGATTTTATCACTGTGGCTTGATAGTACTGTTTCAAGTCAGGAATTGAGATGCCCCCTGCCATGATTTGTTGCCTAGAATTACCTTTGCTATTCTAGGTTTCTTCTGTTTCCAAACGAATTTTAGGAGTGTTTTATCTAGATCTGTGAGGTATGTCAATGGTGTTTTGATTGGGATTGCATTAAATCTGTATAACATTTTTGGGAGTATGGCCATTTTTGCAATGTTGGTTCTTCCTAACCAAGAGAAGGAATGTCCTTCCATTTTCTAATATCCTCTTCAATCTCCTTTTTCAGCATAGTATAATTTTCAGCATATCGGTCTTTTACCTTTTTAGTTAGGTTGATTCCTAAGTATTTCATTTTTTTACATGTTATTGTAAAGGGTGATATTTGCATAATTTCTCTCTTAAAGAGTTCTTTGTTTGTGTACAGGAATGCTATTGATTTTGAGCATTGACTTTGTATCCAGCTATACTGCTGAACTTGTTTTTTACCTTTAGCAGTCTTTTAATGGAGTTTTTTGGGTCTTCTATATAGAGTATCATGTCATCTGCAAATAGTGATAATTTAATTTTTTCCTTTCCTATCTTTACTCCTTTTATTTCTCTCTCTTGTCTGATTTCCCTTGATAGTGGTTCCAGAACTATGTTGAAAAGGAGTAGTGATAGTAGACATCCTTGTCTTGTTCCTGATTTTAAAGTGAAAGCTTTCAGTTTTTATCCATTTAGTATAATGTTGACTGTTGGTTTGTCATAGATGGCTTTTATAAGGTTGAGGTAGAAACTGTGTATTCCGAGTTTCTGAAGGGTTTTTATCATGAACATGTGTTGCACTTTGTTGAAAGGTTTTTCTGCATCTATTGAGATGACCATGTGGTTTTTGTTTTTGGCTCTGTTGATGTGGTGTAATACATTCATTGATTTTCCTATGTTAAACCATCCCTGCATTGCTGTAATGAACCCCACTTGGTCATGATGTATAATCTTCTTGATGAATTGCTGCATTCTATTTGAGAGTATTTTGTTGAGAATCTTTGCATCAATGTTCATTAGTGAGACTGGCCTATAGTTCTCTTTTTTGGTTGCATCTTTCTCTGGTTTTGGGATCAGAGTAATACTTGCCTCCAGGAATGATTTAGGGAGGATTGTTTTTTTCTCAATTTCATTGAAGAGTTTAAGGTGTACTGGCATCAAGTCTTCTCTAAATTTCTTGTAGAATTCAGCATTGAATCCATCAGGACTTGGGTTTTTCTTTGTTGGTGAGTTTTTAATTACATTTTCAATTTCAATAGCTGATAATGGGTTGTTCAAAATTGCTATATCTTCTTGGTTGAGCTTTGGTAGTTCATATGTTTCTAGAAATCTGTCCATTTTCTCTGTGTTTTCCACTCTATGTGAGTAGAGATTTTCAAAGTAGGTATTCATGATCTTTTGAATTTCCATGGGATCTGTAGTAATTTCTCCCTTTTCAGTTCTTCTTGCATGAATTTGGGTTTTTTCTTTCTTTTTCTTGATAAGGTTAGCCAGGGGTTTGTCAATTTTGTTGATTCTCTCAAAAACCGCTTTTTGATTTATTAATTCTTTGTCTTGTTTTTCTAGTTTCAATTGCATTGATTTCTGCTCTAATCTTTACAATTTCCTCTCTTCTCTGAGCTTTGGGTTTAGCTTGCTCTTTTTCTAGACACTTGAGATGGAGCATTAGGTTTTTTGTTTGTGCTTGTTCTGTTTTCTTGATATGAGAGTTTATTGCTATATATTTCCCTCTTAAGACTGCTTTCATTGCATCCCACACATTACAGTATGTTGTTTCTATATTTTCACTGAATTGTAGGTATAGTTTTATTTCTTCTTTAATTTCATCTGTAGCCCACTGGTTGTTCAGAAGGCTGTTATTTAATTTCCATGTATTTATGCAGGTTTTTCAATTTCTTTTCCCATTAATTTCCAATTTCAGTGCACTATAGTCAGATATTATGTATGGTATGATTTCAATACCTTTGTAATTACTTAAGAATATTTTATGGGATAATATATGGTCTATTTTGGAGAATGTCCCATGTGCAGCTGAGAAGAATGTATATTCTGATGTGGTTGATTGGAACACTGTGTAAACATCTACTAAGTCCAATTGCACACAGGTATGATTCAGTTCTGTTATTTCTTTGCTGACTTTTTGTCTAGTTGATCTATCTCTTTGTGACAATGGGCTGTTAAGATCTCCTGTTATAATTGTGTTCTTGTGTATTTGGTGTTTCATGTCCATTAGTATCTGTCTTACATAGTTGGGTGCTCCTGTATTTGGCGCATATATATTTATAATTGTTCTTCCTCTTGAATTTTACCACTATCAAGGATGTAGTGACCTTCTCTATCTCTTTTAATCATTTTAGGTCTGAAGTTCACGTTGTCTGCAAATAGAATAGCTACCCCTGCTTTTTTCTGGGCTCCTGTTGCATGGAATACTGTTTTCCATCCTTTGATTTTTAATCTATGAGTTTCCTTTTGTGTCAGATATGTTTCTTTTATACAACATATTGTGGGGTCCTGTTTCTTGATCCATTCTGTTAATCTATTTCTTTTTATAGGTGAATTGAGAACATTTATATTTATGGATATCACTGATATGTACTGGCTCGACTTGGCCATATTATGTTCTAGTTGTTACTTTCTGCTTTTCCTCTTATTTAGTTGCTTATCCTACCTGGTGCTTTCTTTCTGTTGTTGTTTTGGGGATTGTGGTCATTTTTATCTCTGTCTAGTATGTCTTTCAGTACTCTTTGTAGGGTTGGTTTGGTGGACATGATTTTCTTCAGTTGTTCTTTGTCATGGAAGTATCTTGTTTCTCCATTAAATTTGGATGAAAGTTTTGCTGGGTACATCAGTCTGGGTTGAAGGTTGTTTTCTTTCAGGGCTTGAAATTCCTCACTCTTAGCTCTTCTTGACTTGAGGGTTTGTGCTGAAAAGTCTGCCGTGATTCTAATGGGCTTTCCTTGATAAGCGAGTTATGTCTTTTCTCTGACAGATTTTGATATTCTGTTTTTATGCTTTATGTCTGAGATCTTAATTATTATGTGTCTGGGTGTGGATTTATTTTGGTTGTGACTGTTTGGTGTTCTATATGCCTCACTTATCTGCATATCAGATTCTTTCCCCATGTTTGGGAATTTTTCTGCTATTATTTCTGTAAATACTTTACGTATGTCATTTGCCTGGACTCCTGTATCTTCGCTAATGCCCATTATTCTTATATTGTTGCTCTTGGCATCATGATGAAGCTTCTGGATTGTCATTTCATGCTGCTTTGTTATTTTTAAAAGTTCTATCATTTCCTGATCACTGTGATCCTGACCTCAAGCCCCGAAATCCTATCCTCAGCTTCCTTTAGGCAATTTTGCACGCTTTCAATAGAATTTTTTGTTTCTTGGATTTCTCTTTGAGTTTATTTCATGAATTCTGCTTGTTTCCTATATTATTCATTCAAAGTTTCAATCAGTTTCCCATGCTCATGTACTTTTTTCTCTAGTTCTTCTTTAGCTGCATTCAACAACTCTTTACTAAAGTTGTTATTTCTGTCTTTACATGGGAGAGTATTTCTAATTTGATTTCCTCTATAGCCTGATGCAGTTTTTTTTTTTATTTCACTCGCTATCTTTTCAGAGATTCCTGGTGTGTTACTTTTGTGGTCCTGTATTTCACTGTCTCCTATACTTGCTTCTGGTGAACTCTATGATTGAGACTGTATTTTGCTTTTTCTGTTTTGTCATTTTTATTCTGCCTGGTGTTTTCTATGGGTAGGAGAGGGTCAGACACACCAAAGTCTTACAGTTAGTTGGAGGGGGTTTTACTACTGGGCCTATTTATCCCCTGTACACCTCTATTTTACGGGTATAATCACCACACTGATACAGTCAATCCACTGTAGTCCAAGGTTCACCACCTGGGAGCAAAGTTCCAAATTTTCTCACACTAACTGGAGCCCACTGAGACCGTCTGATGTTCCTGGTGGCAGGGCAGGCCTTTGGGGGAGGTTCTGGGCAGCCCACCCCTGAGGCGGGCTTGCGCTGGTTTCCCGGTGGCAGGTCGGGCCCTTGATGGTGGTTGGGGGCAGCCTACCCCTGAGGTGGGCTTGGGCTTGATAATAAAGTTTTAGTTTCTGTTTTTACAAAAAGCCTGTTCATATGTACATAGCTTACTTTTGAATTCTTTTTTAATTTTATTTTAAGTGAAAAAGAAAAAAATTAAAAAGACAAAATAGAAAAAAACAAGAAAAAGTAGAATACAGAGTTAAAAAATTAACATCATAAAATCACTAGTTGATACTTTACATAATGTTAACAATAGTTGTTAGAATTACAAAGTCAAAGCATAAAAAATTGGCTAGACAAACAGTACAAACCCTTCTGTTCAATGATCTAAAAAATGCTCAGTAATATGGTCATCTATTTACATACTATACATACCTTTATATTCTTTAGAGTACTTTCCTTCCCTTTCATTTTTACAATATCTATTATATTTATTATACTTTTATATCTATTATATTTTTGGATGCCATTATTCTGTCCATTATTAGTATTTTTACACTAGATAAACAATGTGATATTTATTAATGTGAGTCTTGTTTATTTCACTAATCAGGATATTCTCAAGTTGCCTCCATTTACCAATAAAGGCCTCAAGATCAACATTTTTATAGCTGAGTAGTATTCTATTGTATAAAAATACCACTTTTTTCATCCACTCTGTGGTTGATGGACATTTTGGTTGTTCACAAGATTTAGCTATCACAAATTGTGCTGCTATGAGCATGGGGGCACATATATCACTGTGACATGGCCTTTTCAGGTTTTTTGGGAAAATACCCAGGAGGGGAATAGCTGGATTGAATGGAACTTTCAATCCTAGTTTTTTGAGGAATCTCCATACTGACCTCCACAGTGGTTGCAGCAGTCTGCACTCCCACCAACAGTGGAGAAGTGTTCCTTTTTCCCCACAGCCTTGCCAACATTTGTTATCAGTTGTTTTCTTGATGGCAGCCATTCTTTCCGGGGTGAAATGAAATCTTAATGCTGTTTTAATTTGCATTTCTCGAATGACCAGTGATGGTGAATATTTCATCATATATTTATTTACCATTTGTATATCCTCCTCTGAGAACTGTGTGTTCATCTCAGATGCCCGTTTTTGGATTGGGTCTTTGAATTAGGGGGGGGGGTTGATATTTTTCAATTCTTTATATGTTCTGGATATAAGTCCTTTGTCTGAGGAATTGTTTGCTAAAATTCTTTCCCATTATGTGGGTTTTCTTTTCAGTTTGTTGGTGATTTCTTTTGATGTACAAAACCTTTTTAGTACTATGAGATCCCAGTTGTTGATTCTTTCAAGTATTTCCCTTGTGGTTTGCATTTTGTTCATGAATTGTCTCCCTACCTCTATTTCTCCAAGATTTTTACCTACTTTCTCTTCCAGTAGATTTAGTGTTTCTATTTTAATATTTAGATCCTTGATCCATTTTGATTTTAGTTTAGTATATGATGATAGGCATGGGTTTATTCTTAGTCTTTGGCATGTGGAAAGCCAATTTTTCCAACACCATTTATTAAAGGGGCTATCTTTTTCCAGTGAACGTGTTTAGCTACTTTATCAAATATAAGGTGGTTGAGTGTCTTTGTAGTAGTGCTTGCAATTTCTAATCTGTTCCATTGATCCTCAAGTCTATTTCTTTGCCAGTACCATGCTGATTTTATTACTGTGACTTTGTAGTATAGTTTCAAGTCAGGAATTGAGATGCCTCCTGTCTTGTCTTTGTTGCCCAGAATTGCCTTTGCAATTCTATGTTTCTTCTGTTTCCAAATGAATTTTAGGAATCTTTTCTCTAGATAGGTAATTTGTGTTGATGGTATGTTGATTGGGGTTGCATTAAATTTGTATAACAGTTTTGGGAGTATAGCCATTTTCACAATGTTGGTTCTTCCTAACCAAGGGCAAGGAATATCCTTACATTTTCAAATATCCTTTTCAATCTCCTTTTTTAGAGTAGTATATTTTTCAGCATATAGGTCTTTTCCATTCTTGGTCAGGTTGATTCCTAGGTAATTCATTTTTTAGATGCTATTGTGAAAGGCAATGTTTCCATAATTTCTTTTTTGGTGAGTTTTTTGTTTGTGTACAGGAATGCTGTTTATTTTTAAGTGTTGACTTTGTTTCCAGCTATGCTGCTGAATTTATTTATTAACTCTAGTATTCTTTTAATGGAGTTTTTGGGGTCTTCTATGTAGAGTATCATGTCATCTGCAAATAATGATAATTTAACTTCTTCTTTTCCTATTTTTATGCCTTTTATTTGTCCCTCTTGTATGATTGCTCTGGCTATATTTCCAGAACTATATTGCATAGCAGCAGTGATAGTGGACATCCTTGTCTTGTTCACGATTTTAGAGTTAAGGCTTTCAGTTTTTCTCCTTTTAGTATAATATTGGCTGTTTGTCATAGATGGCCTTTATGAGATTGAGGTACATACTTTCTATTCTGAGTTTCTGTAGGGTTTTTATTATGAAAAGGTGTTGGACTTTATTAAAAGGTTTTTCTGCATCTATTGAGGTGATCATGTGATTTTTATTTTTGGCTATGTCGATGCAGTGTATTACATTTATTCATTTGCATATGTTGAACCATCCCTGCATTCCTGGAATAAATCCCACTAGGTAGTGGTGTGTAATCTTCTTAGTGATTTTCTGCATTCTATTTGCCAATATTTTATTGAGAATCTTTGCATCAATGTTCATTAGTGAGATTGGTCTATAATTCTCCTTTTTGGTTGGGTCTTACTCTGGTTTTGATATCAGAGTGGTACTTGCCTCCAAGAATGAATTAGGGAGGACTGTTTCTTTTTCAATTTCATTGAAGAGTTTAAGGAGTATTGTCATTAAATCTTCTCTAAATTTTTTTTATAGAATTCAGCAGTGAGTCCATGAGGAACTGGGCTTTTCTTTGTTGGTAAGTTTTTAATTATGTTTCCAATTTCAGTAACTGATATGGGTTATTCAAAATTGCTATATCTTCTTGGTTGATCTTTGGTAGTTCATATGTTCCTAGAAATCTGTCCATTTCCTCTGTGTTTTCCACCCTATATGAATACAGATTTTCAAAGTTGGTGTTCAAGATCTTTTGAATTTTCATGGGATCTATAGTAATTTCCTTCTTTTCAGTCCTTAATTTGTGGATTTGAGTTTTTTCTTTCTTTTTCTTGATAGGGTTGGCTAGAGGTTTATCAATTTTGTTTATTCTCTCAAAAACCAGCTTTTGGATTCATTAATTCTTTGTATTGTTTTTAAATTTTCAATTGCATTAATTTCTGCTCTAATCTTTACAATCTCCTCTCTTCTATGAGCTTTGGGTTTGACCTGTCCTTCCTTTTGTAGAAGCTTGAGATGTAGCATTAGGTTATTTATTTGTGTTCATTCCATTTTCTTGATGTGACTATTTATTGCTATATATTTCCCTCTTAGGGCTGCTTTCATTGCATCCCATAAGTTATGGTATGTTGTATCTGCATTTTCATTCTATTGTAGGCATTATTTTATTTCCTCTTTAATTTCATCTGTAACCTACTGGTTATTCAGAAGGCTGTAGTTTAATTTCCATGAATTTATGTAGGTTTTGCAGGGGTTTTGCCATTGATTTCCAATTTTAGTGTGCTATGATCAGACATTAAGCATGGGTCAATTTCTATCCCTTTGCATTTAGTTAAGAATGCTTTATGGTTTAATATATGGCCTGTTTTGGAGAATGACCCATGTGCAGCTGAGAAGAATGTATATTCTGATGTAGTTGGTGGAACACTATATAAACATCCACTAAGTCCATTCTCTCAAAGGTATGATTGAGTTCTGTTATTTCTTTGCTGACTTTTTATCTAGTTAACCTATTTCTTTGTGACAGTTGGGTGTTAAGGTCTCCTACTACAATTGTATTCTTGTATATTTGGTTTTTCATGTCCATTAGTATTTGTCTTATATAGTTGGATGTTCCTATATTTGGTGCATATATATTTATAATTGTTAGCTCTTCCTCTTGTAGTTTTCCACTAATAAGTATGTAGTGGCCTTCTTTATCTCTTTTAATCTTTTTAGGTTTGAAGTACACTTTGTCTGCAAACAGAATAGCTACCCCTGCTTTTTTTTGGGTTCCTGTTCCATGGAATACTGTTTTCCATCCTTCAACTTTTAATCTATGAGTTTCTTTTTGAATCAGATCTGTTTCTTGTATACAGCATATTGTGAGATCATGTTTTTTGATCCATTCCATCAACCTGTTTCTTTTGATAGGTGAGTTGAGCCCATTTACATTTATGAACATCACTGATATGTACTGGCTTGACTTTGCCATGTTGTGTTCCTAATGTTGGTTTCCTGCTTTTTTCCCTTGTTTAATTTCTTGTCCAGCCTGGTGGTTTCTTTCTGTTGTTGTTCTGGAGATTGTGGTTATTTTTATCTCTATCTAGGATGTCTTTCAGCACTCTTTATGAAGTTGGTTTGGTAGACATGAATTTCTTCAGTTGTTCTTTGTCATGGAAGTACCTTGTTTCTCCATTATATTTGAAAGACAGTTTTGCTGGGTACATCAGTCTGGGTTGAAAGTTGTTTTCTTGGGGAGATCCAAGATGGCCGAATGAGTGGTAGCACAATAGAGAGCCTCTCTGAAAAAAAACTCAGATGCTAGAATGTAACAACATGGAGAAAGCCAGACAAAAGGAGAGGAATTCTCATGACCCAGGAAGAAACTGAGGAAAAAGAAAAAGAAAAAAGAAAGAAAGAAAGAAAGAAAGAAGAAGAAGAATGGATGGAGGGCTGGAGGTGGGCAAGCTCGGGTCACTGTACTGGGCACCACTTAGAATCAGGCAACTCACAATTGAGCTGAGGTCATGGCCCTGCCGAGAGAGGAGATTGGTGAGTTTGAGACCCTCAGCTGGAGGAAGCGCTGTGGCAGGGATTGGAAATGGCAAGTTGAGCTGTGTGAACTTTGGTGAGTGATAGGAACTGGATTCCCCAGGGCGGGATGACCGGCTAGATGACATTTTGGAGTTGGGCAGGGCTATCTTGAATCAAAACCTGAGGTGGGGTCAGTCGATGGCTCCTGGCCCAAAGAAGATTGGTGGGATCTGTTTGGGCTGGACCAGGCTCCTGGTTGGAACCCAATAACCGGGGATGAAATGGTCCTGAGCCAGTGGGATCCCCAGGGAAGACACAAATGTGCTGAAACACCCACTGGTTGACTGACATGGGGGAGGGGCTGGCTCACAGTCTGTACCTGGCAGATCAGCAGTGGACTGGGGGGGGTGGCCCTTCCCTAGCCAGTGCTCTGCAGAAAAACTGTGGGCAGTGGGAGGGGCCTGGAGACCACCACCCACCCATCTGAAGGGGGCTGGAAACATGACAAGACAGAGAAACAGAAAAAGGTCTTTAACTGCCAAACCAGGGAAAATGAGTCCAGTAGAGGTAAATGCAGAGGAGATTGAGGGCAGTAAACATGTAATATCAGACATGGCTTCATTGGAAATAAATACTTCCGTGACCTCATCGATCCATTTAAATCTGAAATTCTAACTCAGGTGAAGCAAGATATAAGAAGATTAATGAAAGAAATCCTGGATAATCCTCAATTAGGTACAAATGAAAGAATGGAGGAACCCAGAGAAAGGAGAGAAGACTTTGATGAAGAATATAAGCAAAATTTAGAATACATGAAACAGATTCAAAGAGAATATCAGGAAATTAAAAGCTCCATTGAAAGCTGGCAAAACCTTTTAACAGAAACTAAAGACTTTTAAAACTTTCAAAACTTGAAGATAGATTTGCAAGGTATTATCATGAAAGGAAGGATCTCTTAAAAATAACAAGGAACCAGGAAGCAGTGATACAAAGGCTAGAAGACAGCAAGAGGATTTAGAACCTAAGAATAAAAAATGAGAATGAAGATGCAGCAACAAATACAAGTGAAATAAAAAGTCTATTCACAGAAATAATTAAGGAAAACTTCCCACACATAGGTAATGGAAGTGAAGTTCAGATATATGAGGCATACAGTACTCCAACCAGCTACGACCAAAACAGATCTACACCCAGACATATAATAATCAGGATCCCAGAAATCCATCACAAGAACAGAATATTAAAAGCAGTCAGAGAAAAGAAACATATTACCTATAAAGGAAAACTCATCAAAATCACAGCAGACGTCTCGCTGCAAACCATCAAATCAAGAAGAGCTTGGAATGAAATATTCCAAGCCCTGAAAGAAAATAAACTGCAACCCAGATTGATGTACCCTGCAAAACTGTCTCTCAAAATTAATGGAGACACAAGATATTTCCCTGACAAAGAGGAACTGGGGGAGTTTGTGACCACCAATCCAACCCTGCAAAGAATATTGAAGGACATTCTAGAGAGAGAGAAGAAAATCACCAGAATTCCAGGAATAATGGCAGAAAGGTCTCAAAGAAAGGGGAAGACAGTGGAATGAAGGAGAAATGTAAACAAACAACAATGACAGAAAAATAGCATAGCTGAGATAAGACAGACAAGATTGGTTATATTCCTATTTTATCCTGACTGATTTTATTTGAATCTGGTATGCTTGAAAGTATCAAGTCTGAGAGTAGAGGCAACTACTCTGAAGATGACAAGATTCAATAGGATACCCATTCTGGTTTTATTATTAACTGCCTTTGAAGTCCTATAATGTCTTCAGTGTTTAGTTTTTATTAATACTGTAATGCAATGCTAAGTTTAATTATACTATGTTTGACAATATAGACAATTTTATTGAAAATAACTAGAGATATCATAGTAACTATCATAGATCACCTAGTATTGTGGTTTTATATGTCCTTTTCATTTCATATTTCTCTAGGAATTTGTATTGTTGTTTTGATTTGTTTTTCCCTCTAATACAAAAAGGCTAGGTATACATGTAGAGACTTATACATGTGTAGAAATTCTAAGTAGCTTAGAAGAATGGATTATAGTTATTGTAAAGAAAAAAAGAGGAAAACAAAGTGCTCTAAAGGATATAACTGCATGTAAGTTTAAGTGTGTAGGATTGATAACCATATTACTAAGTTTTTGTTGAACAGATGAACAGAACTGGTTGCAGTCTCACTGCTTAAATGTCCATTTTGTAGGCTTTACTTTTGTAATTTGAACAACTACTTGTAAGAGGAAAATATGTAATTATCAGCTAGTGATTTCTTACTGGTTTCTATTTTTGTTTTGTTTTTGAAATTTTGTATTATTTCTACCCTCTTTCTGTTTCAATTTTTTTCTTTAAATAAAAAAATGTTTAAAAAAAGAAAGTTGTTTTCTTTTAGGGCTTGAAATTCTTCACTCCAAGCTCATCTTAACCTGAAGATTTGTACTGAGAAGTCTGCCATGATTCTAATAGGCTTTCCATGATAGGTGAGTTGTGTCTTTTCTCTAACAGCTTTTAGTATTCTGTTTTTATGTTCTATGTCTGAGATCTTAATTATTATATGTCTGGTTGTATATTTATGTTGCTTGTGACTTTTTGGCATTCTATATGCCTCACTTATTTGTATATCAGATTTTTTTCCCATGTTTGGGAAATTTTCTGCCATTACTTCTGTGAACAGCTTAGTTATGTCCTTTGTGTTGTCTCCTGCCTCCTCACTGATGCCTATTAATCTTACATTGTTTCTCCTGGCATCATCTTGAAGCTGCTGGATTGTCATTTCATGCTGCATTTTTTTTTAAGTTCTACCCTTTCATGATCGCTATCTGCGATCCTATCCTCAAGGTCGGAAATTCTATCCTCAGCTTCATTTAAATGATTTTGCCAGCTTTCAATACAGGTTTTTGTTTCTTGGATATCTCTTTAAATTTGTTTCATGGATTCTGCTTGTTTTCTGCATTGTTCATTCAAAGTTTCAATCAATTTCCCATGCTCCTGTATTTTTTATCTATTTATTCTCTAGCTATGTTGAGCAACTGATTTACTAAGTTTGTTATTTCTGTCTTTATGTAAGACATTATTTTTAATTTGAGTTCCTCTATAGCCTCATGGATTTGTTTCTTTACTTCATTTGCTACCTTGTCAGAGATTTTTTTACTTGCTCCTGATGGACTAGGTGTTTGAGATTGCATTTTCCCTTTTTGTTTAGTCATTTTCACCTTTTGGGTAAATATCTGGTCTCTCTACCCCAACAGTCCATAGTGTGAGTTTTGGGGACCTACTGTGTAGTTGATATTTGTCAAATTGCGGGTACCACAATGAAGAGAAGATTCAGTCACCTGAATTTCTCCTATAGGGACTTTTTGATGAGTCCTATGTTCTTTCTGGGAAAACTAGTCTAAAGGTATTGATGTAGGGCAACTCTTAGTTCCTGCTGTTGTTATATCTTCAGGTTGTTGTAGGTCACCAGATCACCCTGGCTATAGTGTTTGTGTCAGCTGAGACCCTGTTGTGTCACTGGGGGTCTCATAAGCTCTTTTAATTTTCTCTAAGTTGGGGGGATGCTTATTGGTGCACTCCTCAACCTGTCTGATGTTCTCTGTGTGTGTATGGGGGATTACCCATTCTCTTGCCAGACTCGCCAAGGAGTTATAGTTGGAGGGAGTTTCACTTCTGCTCCTATTTACCCTCTGCATACCTCTATTTTAGGGGCAACTCACCTGCTGAGGTCTTCTGTTTGGATGAGGGGTTTCTGAGTCTCTCATCCAGCCAGCACAGCAATGCATGGTAGTCCAAGGTTCCTATGTTCCTGGTGGAAGGGCCTGAACAGGCTTTGTTCCCAGTGGCAGGGAGGGCCCAGTGGGAGAGTTCCCAGGCAGCCTAGGCCTGAGGTGAGCTTCTGCAATGTTTCCAGGGGCAGGGCAGGCCCAGCAGGTGTTGAATTCTTATTTTATGTATCATTTGGTCAATTTTGGCACACAAATGCAGCCACATGCCATTATTTAAATGGAAAGTCCATCTGATGTCTACCATTCACTTCTGTGCTTACAAATGAAATCTCCAGGACTGGCCTAACACATTGAAGGTGTGCCAAAAAAATGTAATCTGACATCCATAACCCAATGCTTCACAAATGGCAATGTAGAAGTATTCTCTGTCATCTTTCTCTGGAGTGACTTTATGTAATAAATAAATCAATAATTTAGAAGCTCTGTCTAAAGGAAAGTCTCACATTCAGAAATGGGGACAGAGAGCAAGATTTTTAAGACATGTACTCGGTGTCCACACTCTGTTGTAACTGCCACAACATTTCTTTTAGCTGCTTTCCTTTGCCTGCAAAAGGGCCCAGGATACATGGAGGTTTTGCTTGACTTCTTTGATGTCCTAAAATTCCTGTAGCTCTTATTTTTCTTCAGTCTGTTCATTATAAATTTATTAAGGCCTTTCTGCTTGATCTTTTTTACTCTCTTCACTGCATCAATAGTTTTATTCCACAACTTTTAAACTGTTATTTGTCAGGTTCATTTCTACATTTATCAAATTCAAAAGGATTATCCACTGTAAACTCTTTGTCAGCTGCTTTCAGAATACTTTAGTCCACTGGAACTTGTAAAGATTGTCCTTCCTTTTAAAGAATTTTTTATGATATTTAGATTTACTGTAGAGAATCTGAACACCTTGCTGTCACTACAGACTAGCATCATACTGTGGCCAGGTTAGATGGGCCCAGATGTAACACTTCCTCATGCACATGGCAGACCTGTCTCATTATTTTTCTTTTTCTTTTCCTTGCCCTTTCATTCTTCTTTCCTTCTTTCTTTTACTTTTTTTCGTATGTCTTTCTCCCTTCCCCTCTCCTCTCTTCTCCGTTCTCCCTTCTCCCTTTTCCCTTCTCTCCTCCTTCCCCTGCCTCTCTCACTTAAATAGTCTCTCTCTCTCTCTCTCTCTCTCTCTCTCAATTTTTTGACACTGGGTCTTGCTGTGTAGTCCAGGCTGAGCTCATTATGTAACTCAGGCTGACCTCCAATTTGTAATCCTCCTGCTTTAGCCTCCTGAGTGTTACGATTACAACTGGACCATCCTTTTGAACTTTGTCTTTCTTGATCTGACTATACACATGCATCCAGGAAATTTTCTGGCTGCTAGCATATGACCCCATTAAACATTCAGACACTTGCCTTTTTATTTTGTAAAGGCATAATGGTCCTAGCCAAAAAAAAATACCCATTTGTGTCTAGGTCAATGAAGTGAATGGAGTTGAGAGAACCTTTTAACAGGATACTCTTGACAAAGTAGGCAGGTTAGAAGAATATACGCCCAAAACCCAACTCAGATTATATTTTCTTATGTCTCCATGTCCAGAGTCCTCTAAACTGTGGTGAGATATTCTTACCTAGCATAAAAGCTCATGTTTTTTGGTATCCTGTTTGTAGTGGAATGACAACAGCAGATGTGCTCTGTCTCTATGGTCTAATAAATATCTCTCTTATAATTCCAGAAATATCGTCAAGTTTTTTGAGCTGGGCTGGCTGAGCTGTCCTGAGGACCTTTTAGCTAAGCAGCTGTTGATAAGAATGTGATGGTGTAATGAAGCCATCTAGAGAAGCTGCTCTGAGGATAAATTGTTCTTGGTCCTAGGATTGAGTTCTATCTAAAAAGGAAAGTTTTGGGTGGCTTCATTGCACTCTGAGACTACTACCAGACCCTGGAATGTTGCCACAGATCTATAGTAAATTTATCCTCAGGAAACACAACTAACAAAAATATAAATAGCTTCTGAAGAGATTTATGAATTTGCCTATAATGGGTTCATAAGAAATTATTAGTGAAAGCTACAACTAATATATATATATATATATATATATATATATATATATCTGAGCAGAGTCAGGTTGATATCAGTGAGAACAACCATGATCTTTTACACTATTGGTGACAATATTTAGTCTAAATCAGCATGACAGTTCTTATATTCTTATAAGATAATGTTACAATGTATTTTTATACAAAAGATATATAGTTGATGTGACAAAAATATTAGTGGAAAAATGTATGTTTTGTTCACACATTCATTTATTTTCAAACAGTACTAGGACTTCATAATTGAGTAAGACATAGTTTTTGCTCTAAAAATATTACAGTCTAAAATGGAGGGCAGATATTTTGAAAACTGGTTGGAATACAATGTAGTGTTAAAGATAATATGACAATAGTGGTTCTGAAATTTGGATATACATTGGAGTCATCTGGAGAGCTTTTTAAAATATCAAGTTTCAGAACACTGTGACTATTTTTGCCTTGAAAGAAAGAAAAATCCCTTAGCTGAATCTTGAATTCTGTATCATTTACCAAATTAAGAAGAGGAATAACATGATTGGCTGAGGAAATAGCACTTAGGAAACTGCAAGTTTGGAAAACATAGGTCTTAATATGTAAGACAGGGAAAGATGTGTTTGGAGAAGTAAGTAGGAGCCACATTTTAGAGAGCTCTAGAGAGACATTTGTACTTTATGTATTTGTTATGAAGTCACTGAAGGGTTTTAAACAGTAGGTGAGTGTGAGCAGGTGCTTTGGCTTTACAAGCTCACCCTGGTGGCAATGTTAAGGAAGAAATGGATAACTCAAACCTACTTCAGAGAGACCCATTAACAGATGAATATAATCATTCACATGAGAAGTCTTGCAGATCTGGATTTAGGGCTATAGCAATGGGGTAAAAGTGAAGAAACAGATGTGAGAAATATTTGGAGAGTAAATGCGACTTGGAGCATGAAAGGAGGGGCATGTCAGAAAATGTGAACAGGACTATGACACTGTTCATTTGGGTGACTGGGAGAATAAAAATATCATAATCAGAAACAGAATTCACAAAGGCAAATCAGTTTGTGGAGGCATGTGTTTCATTTTAATATGTGGCTGAATGCAAGGTAGGATCCTGGGTTAAATCCTTGGAAGAAATCACTAGGATGCACTTGAATATACAAACTGGAGATTTGAAAAGTAAACAGGGTTGAAAATAGAAAGTTTGGATTTATATTCATCAATGTGATAGCTGGATTCTCTGAAAGTTTGAAAATATTCTCCCTTTTTTCCTCTTTTGTTTACCTTACCTGACAGTCCTTTTGTGACAAAAATCACAGACTATATTTTTAAAAAGTGCCACAACTCAGCCAATATGCTCATTAAATGCATATCAGGACCATGGGTTTGGTCAAAATATTATTTAATATTTCAATATCAGTGGGTGGTGGAATAAATATGTACCAAGGGTCCAGTTTGAGCCTAAGTTTCTTGTTAATCATAATTTAATAGGAGATTCAGGAGAGTCAAGAAGGGCCACGGATTAAGCTCAGTAGCACAGCACCTGCCTGGCAAGCACAAGGTCCTGAGTTCAATTGCTGGTTAAAAAAAAAGTCAAGAAAATTTGAAATTGACTTACCAGTAATCTATTTATATGAAAATCAAGGACTTCCATCCCAATAAAATAATTTATTCTACAGCAGTGGTTGTCAGTCTTGAAACTTTAAATAATTCCAGTGCCTAGCAATTGAAATGAATAGGCACTTCTTAGAAGTACAAACAGCCAAGGAATACATGAAAAAATGTTCAAGATCTTTGGCTATTAGAGAAATGCAAATCAAAATTATACTGACCTAGCACTCAGGAGGTTGAGGCAGGAGGATTGCAGTGAGTTTGAGGCCAGCCTGGGCTACATAGTGAGACTCTGCCTCAGACAAACAAACAAACAAACACCCACTGAGATTCCATCTTACTCCAGGAAAAATAGCTGTTATCAAAGACAAAAAAATAACAAATGCTAGGGAAATTGTGGGGAAAACAGAATGCTTCTACATTGTTGGTGAGTTGGTAAATTAGTAGGACTACTATGGAAAGCATTGTGGAGATTCCTCAAAATACTGGAAGTAGAAAATCCATTTAACCCAGTTATACTTCTAGGTATTGTCCTGAAAAAGTTAAAATGATGCACGCATACATACATGCACGCACAATTCACAATAGATAAATTATGGGAGCAGCCTATTTTTACATCAACAGATGAATGGATAAAGAAAATGTATTTATACACACTGAAGTACTATTCGGTTATACCAAAGGAGAAATTTGAGTCATTTATAGGAAAATGGATGGATTTTGAGACTATAGCACTAAATGAAATAAATTAAGCATGGTTAAATATTGAATGATTTCTCTACCCTAGGTGAATCAAAATGTAAATAATTTAAAGATCAGAATAAAAGACACATGGCAGGAAACAAGGAGGAGTACAGATGATCCAGATGAGATAAGAATATGATGAATGTAATTGTATGTATCACAAACATATACTCATTTAAAAAGTTAACAAAAAGAAATCCAATGCCAAAGATATATGCCATCAATTAATGAGATTTTCTGAGAGTGAAATCTAGCCAAGTATTTTTATAAAATATCTGCAGGTAATTCTTTATGCACCCAAGTTTAGGAATTCTTGCTGTAAAGTGTGAGAGACTAGAGAGGTTTAGGCATGAGTCAAGGATACGGGCCAGTGTGGCAGGGAAAGAGTATTGTTAGAGGCAGCATGTGTCTAGCAACCAAATTGCCCCTAGGTCAAGTCAGACCTGAGGCCATACTCAAATTGCCATATGTTATGGCTTGTGTCTAGATGTTTCCAAAAGCTTTGTGTGCTCATAGCTGGCTGGATCTAGAGTGTACAATACTAAAACTAAGGGTGTGTGGTACTAAATTAGTCCACTGATTGGAATTAGCATAGTTCTGGTTGTGGCTGAATGGATTTACTGAAAATAGAAGCCCTACCCTGGGTGTTGGTGGCACCACTCAAAAGACTTGTTTCCTGGATGGGATAAAAGGGAAAGGCAGACTGCTTGCTGCTCCTTGCTTGCCTTACCATGGATTATTTCTCTTCTGCCATGCCCCTGTGCCATGCTGCCATGCCTTGGAGCCAGTTGATTATGGACTAAAACCTCTATAAACAATTAGCTAAAATGAATGTTTCTTCCTTGAATTTTGGTTGTCAGGTATTTTGTTTCAGCAATAAGAAGAGTAACCAAGACATTACACGTGAGATTTAGGGCTGAGAAATTACAATGAAAATAAAAGTTGAAATAATAGTGTGCTCTATGAGCTCAGTAGGATAGTAAGAGAACAAGAGATCAACAATTTTGACATTGACAATAACACTAATAGCATTAGTGATAGTGACCCCTTCAGGCAACAACGTTTTATTGAGAGCCTGTGTTTTGCACCATCCCCTTGCCTAGGTGCTGAAGATACAGTAACAAACCAGGTAGACTATGTCTTTTCTCTCTTGAATCATAGATATCAGTGGGTGGAGGTGGCCAAAACTACATCAAGCAGTGCTAAGAGCTGTGGAAATCTTTAAACAGAGAGGTATAATGGAGAATAGCAGGTGCCTATTTGGATTCAGAGAAATTGCTTTGAAGAAGTAGCATTTAAAGTATAAATGACTATATGAATTCCTGTGAAAACATAATAGGTGAAGCAATAGCAAATAAAATGGCCCTAAGGCAGAAGCAAGTGTAGCATGCCTGGCAGAGAAAAGGATGCCAGTGTGGACTGATCAGGCTGAATGGGGACAGAGTGGCACAAGATGAAGTTCTAGAGGTAGTCAGAAGCCATATGAGCCTAACAAATCATGACAAGGAGTTTAAACTTTATGATGGAGAATTACTGAGTTGTTTTGAGGAGGAAACTAATACAACATAATTTCTATTTTACATGATCATATTACTATTGGGAAAATGGATTGGATAGCTGCAATAATGAAAATGGGGAGACCAATTGGTAGCGCATTTGTAATAGCACAAGTAAGGTAAATAGTGAACATCGGTAGAAATTTGTATACTCGAGATGTATTTTGGAGGTCAAGTCCACAGATCTTTTGGAGGTTAAGGAAAGATATATTGAGATGATGGCAATGGTTGCAACAATAAGGCAATTGCACTTTTGAGGGCATTAGCTTTCTTGGCAGTGATACCTTCAGTATCTTTGATAAACAGCATCAGTTCCTTCTGCTCAGACATTATTCCAAGCAGTCTTCCTGGGCATTGTTGACATACTAGCCACTCTTGATGATGATAGGAACAGGAAACATACTGTTCTGGAGGAAGGTGGTAGACACCACAGGGCAGCAAAGCATATTCATTTTCAGAGCACATGTGAGATAGCCTCTGAGTACTTATTTCCAGAAATATTAAAAAATAACAAGAGTTATTATAACTTCTGCAGAACAGATGAGAGAGGAGTCGGAGATATATAATTTTGTGATTGTGATTCCATATTACCCATAGGCTCTTTGACAAATGTAAACTGGATTACTCATTAAAGAGAGTCTAATCAAACCTATACTAAATTCAATACTATAAAATAACTTTTTTAGTAAAAATTCCTCCTGCTATGGAAACATTAATATTATTATACTAAAATGATGAAAGAAATGTTCAGATACATACTCATAAAGATTCAAATAACATAGAAGTTTGATGCTGTAATTGTTAATCTCCTGGTCATATTCCTCCTAACAGGTAACCATAGTGAACAGTTTCATGAGTTTTCTTTAAGATATTTTTGTGTTTTTATGTATTGTTTATGTGCATATATTGTTCTTCCATGAAACAATTCTATAACTATCAATCTGCATATCACTTCAGAAAATATAACAAGTCAGAGCCTCAGTTCTTCTTTCTTACTTTCTTTGTTTCTACTTTTCCAGCTAGACTTCTCTGATGTGGATTCGGCCATTATCACTGGAGGAGCTTATTGGTGAGAGTGGCTGTGGTTCACTTTGTGGGAGCTCTGCTCCTTACATTGAACATCGCTTTTGGGCTCTGGAGGGAAGATGTGTGCTTTTTATTCTCTAGGAGAAGATGGTCACGCTGGCTTTCTGGCATGTACTTGACTATTCTCATCTTCAGATTAGCTAGGGACCTCCTTGTTGCTGAGGATGGCTGTGGTATTTTCAGGGCAGCTCTAGTCCTTATTTTGAGCATGACTTCTCGGCTCCAGTGTAGAACCCTCAATCTACAAGCACAGCTCCTTCACTCTGCTGGCATAGACTTTCTAGCTTCTACCGCTGACCTTTGGGCCTTCCCAGCACAGATCCATAAAAGACTGGCATGAGTCCTTCTCGTGGGCTCTAGACCTCCATTTGGACTCATGGGAGGCATGGTCATGGGCCCTAGGTCTTCAGCTGGACTCATACAGGACATTGCTGTGGGATCCAGGCCCTTGGCTGAATATTCTGGGTCTTTAGTGTTGTGGACAGATTTCTTGCACTTTCTTGTGTTTAACTCTGGGTGACTGTCATAAAATAATATAAATTCTGGGTCCTGATTGTAATTGTTCTCTTCATAACCCCTGACTGCAACAGTGAGATAAACAGAGCTCAAGCTACTGAAGAGCAAAGCTGCATATACAATACAAAGTGGCTTATTCTTATGATTTTGTTGTATGCCTTTTATATGGACATAGGTGATTTTCCATCAGACACAACAGGAAACAGACTATAAATCCTGAAACTAAAATGTCCTAAAACTAGACCTCAGAGCATTTTAGTATACTTTTAATGATCATCTATAAAGCATTTTAAGGAAATTCCTAACATAGAGGCTGAGGCAGGAGGATCACAAGTTCAAGCTCAGCCTTGGCAACTTAGAGACACAGTCTCAAAAATTAAAATAGAATAGAAAGGGCTGAAAGTGTAGCCCAGTGTAACAGCTTTGGGTTTAATCCCCAGTACTGCAGATTAAGGGCTGGAGAGATAGCTCAGTGCCAGGGTCCTGAATTCAATCCCTAGTACTGAAAAGAAAAGAAAAGAATAGGAAAATACTGATTGCCAGCCACCCTCTCAAAAACAGTTCCAAGGAAAGGCTCTGAAAAGCTCTACTTTCTCAAACCTTTAAATTACATCACATTAGACTCACATCTTTTGCTACTCATGGTGAAGAGCTTTGGGGTGGTTAAAATATTGCAGACTGCATTTTTGTTAATATTTTTCTCTCAAAGCAGGTTCTTCATGCTGATATTTCCAGTGCTGGGAAGTATGAAAACTATTAACCATCATTCTTTGTATTACCAAGGTGACCCTCTTTCTTCATCTTACTCTGAAGAATGAACAAAAGCTTGAGGTGTTCATTTCAGAAGATAAACCACAGCATGAAGCCCCCTGATATTCACCTAGACCATATGCACTTTTTACCATACATATCCTATTCAAGATATTGCTTTGACAAAGCACTTCCAGTCCTGTGTAAGGAGTATGGCTCAGCCTGTCTCAGGTCTACAGACATGGCTCATCTCCCACTGCCAAGCTGTATAAAGATTTCTGTATCTCTTTTTGTAGCCCATCTTTTTTCCAAATGGCATATCTGTTGCAGTGATATTCACAGAGCCAGTCCTCAGTGAAAGATTGTAGCTACCACACTGAACAGTGTCAATGGGCAATCCCCAACAGGATTTGCGTTCTTTAACGTGGCTCTTGTTAATAAAAATGAGATATTATTAAGTGCTCTTTTTATACCCAGTTGACTATTTTCACCAGCAACGTGGTAGCAGTTAGACCATTTAGTAACCCCCTCTATTGGTATTTCCCCTGTCCCACGCATAGGATCAACTATTAGTATCAGTAGGTTGAAGTGCACAGAGCCTAGTAACCCATGTGTCAGAATTAATCAAAGAGTTGTAGGTCTAAACTGTGCAATATTTCTATGGTGGAGACTCTCCTCAGTCAGTGTAATGCCTACAACCATTTCATTATCATGGCTCTGCAAGAAAGCCTCCACATCAAATTTGGCCATGTCAGCCTTCCACTTCAAATGATCTTGAACATCACCCTCAAAGTCTCTTGTAGCCTCATTTGAGGTAAAACAATGTTAATTACCTGCCCTGCTACATGTAACTCTAAACTTTAGCACCTGAGGCTCAGTTTCTTCCTTTGAATGTTCATCAGTCTCATCCTTGGAATGCTGATCTCTTCTTTGATGGCTAAATTTTCCCAATAGTCTAAGATACATGAATTTAAAGCATTCTTGTTAAACCTGCTAACGTCTTTCTTGTCTAATTTGTCTCATTGTCCACGACAAGTTTTCTCTTTATTCGAATTCTGGTTCGTCTTTTTGTGCTTTGCTCCTTCCCCCCACCCGAAACAGGTGTTAATTTCCTATACTTTTAAAGGATCTGACCATAGGAGTTTTCCAATCAAATCTTCAAAATTTTGAAGCTTCTTCCTTCTTTTTTTTGAAAGATTTTAAACTCCTCAACAATCACAAAAAAGTTATCAACTGATCTCAGAAATGAATCTGCCTCAGATTGTTCACTGAAATTTCAAAGTATATCTGCCCTGATCTTTGCTAATTTTGCATGATAACTCCAATTTCTCTCTGATTTCATCTGAAGCCATTTGCTCAAAGCCAGTGGGAACAGTGGTTCCAACAGTGAAGTGGAGATGCTCAGACTCATTTTTGGTCCCACTCTCTTCTGTTACTGGTAAAGATCTCTAGTTCTCATGGAGATTAACATCCAGGAGTTAGTTAGTAGCCTGTTGAATGTCAGAAAATTTGGCAATGTTTTCAAGATCCCTAATAAAGTTCCCTTCGGGCTCTAGTACCTCACGGTCCCTGAGTTTGTCATTTGGGTTTAAATCTTTTTTTTGTGTGTGCCAGGGATTGGGTTTAAATCTTAAGTCAACCTTCATTTTCTCTTTACTTCTCTCCTCCCTTATACTATTACTCAGAAATGTTTCTTAATTTATCCTCTGCCTCATTGTCCTACCACATCTCCATTCTTCTTATTGTTACTCTCTTCAATCTAATTTGAAAAACTATGATTTATGGCTTTTTATGTCTTAGGCACAATATATATATAGATATAAATATGAATAATCAAAATGACTGCTCTTGAAGAGTTTACAAGTAATGTGTGAAGATTCTTAAATTGAACTACACTGTCATGTATTAGACACTATTAGACCTATAAACACAATCAAATAATGGTAATTGAAGAAAGGAAGAAGTTCTGTTTCTGTTGAGTCAAAAAAGTTTGAATGCTATAGGACAAGTATGGTGGAAAAAGAGGGAGAGAAAGGCATTTTTTAAGGTTTATATTTATTGGTACATGTTTGCAATACATAATGATTATATTCATTGTAAGGAGTTGGTATATGTATATTATACATTTTAGTTCTTTTTACATACTCTTCTCTTCCTCCTCCCTTTCTTCATCTCTTGGTTCCCTTCTGTTTTGCAAAAGATCTATCTCCCTGATTCTTATTATCATTAATTTTTCTCTTTAATTTATTTAGATTTTGGGTTCTCATATAAGAGAAACCATGGGATATTTAAGTTTGTTTCATTGATTTCACATACCATTATGATTTCAATGTGCATACATTTTCCTACAAATAATTCAAGTTTATCCTTTGTTATAGCACAATAGTACTCCACTGTGTATAAATACACCCATTTTCTTTACTTATTTATTTTCTAATGGACATATGAGATAGGAGGTATAGTGCTATAAATGCAGGTATGTATGTATGTATGTATCACTGTAATATAATTTCTTTAACACTTTTAGAAAGATAACTAGAATGGGGGCAAGTTGGAGCAAATGGAATTTCTTATTTTAGTTTTTTGAAGAATATCCATATTGATATCCATAGTCGTTTACTAGCTTACATTCCCACCAAAAATGGACAGTGTCTCTTTTTTCCTGAAGCTTCAATCACAATTTTTATTTGATTTCTTGATAATAGCCAGTCTTTCTGTAGAAAGCAGAATTTCAATGTTGTTTTAATTTACATTTTTCTAGTGATTAGAGATGTTGAAAATTTTTCCATGTATTTACAAGTTATTTGTACTTCTTCTGAGAAGTATCTAATCATTTCAGTTGCTTGTTTTTAAATTGAAATTTTATTTTGTGTAATCCAATATTTTTCAGTTCTTTATATATTTTAGATATTAGTTTTATGTCTGAGTAATAGCTGGCATTCCCATTCTGTGGAGTATCTCCTTACTCTTGTTTTCTATACCGTGGAGATCTTTAATTTGATATGGTCCAATTTGTTGATACTTAATGTTATTTCTTGTGCAATTTGGATTCTGTTTAAAACATCTTTGCCCTGGATGTTGAAGTTTGTTAAAGACTTTTTTCTGGCTAGGCATTGTGGTGCACACCTGTAATTACAGTGCTTAGGAGGCTGAGGAAGGAGGATCATCCCAAGTTCAAGGCCAAGCTGGGTTACATGGTGAGTTCAAGCCACCTTGAACTACACAGAAAGACCCTGTCTTAAAAAAAAGACTTTTTCTAGATATAACTACATGTACATTTAAGGGTGTAGGATTGATAACCATATTTCTAACTTCTTATTGGATTGATGAACAGATCTGTTTGCAGTCTCACTGTTTGAATGTCCACTTTGTATGCTTTAATTTTGTAACTTGAACAACTATTTCTAAAAAGACAATATGTAATTTATCAACTAGTGATTTATTACTGTTTATCTTTTTTTGAAATTCTATATTATTTATACCCTTTCCTGTTTTTTTTCTCTTCAAATAAAAAAATTTAAAAAAGGCTTTTTCTGATCCCGTTGAGATAATTGTTTAATTTCTTATCCTTGCTTTTATTTATATGATATATTATAATTATTGATTGCATATGTTGAAACATTCTTGGATTCTTTAGATGAAGCCTATTTGATCATTATGTATATAATATTTTCAATGATTTGTTGCATTTTGTTTGCAAGTATATTGTTGATGATTTTTGTATTTATGTTCTTTAAAGTGATTAGTGTATAGTTTTCTTTTTTGGTTGAGTTCTTTTCTGGTTTTAGAGTCAAGGTAATGCTATTTTCTAGGGATTAGTTTTGGTCTATTCCTTCCCTTTCAGTTTCATTAAGAAGTATGAGGATTATTGGCATTAGATCTTTCCTGAAATTCTTGGACAATTCAGTGGTGCATCCATTGAGTCTTGTGGTTCTTTTAATCAGTAAGTTTTTTATTACTGCCTTAATTTTGTTACTTGTCATTGTATTGTTCAGGGCTTTGAAATATTCTTGTTTTGGTTCTTGTAATTCATATGTATTTAGGAATCTATTTATTTCTTCTAGACTTTCCAATTTATTGGAGTAGAGTTTTTCAAAAACAGTTACTAATAATTTTCTAAATTTTGGCAATTTCCATGGTGATTCCATCTTTTTTGTTTGCATTGATATGGACCAGAAACAGCATGAATGTGTATCTTACACATTTATTCATCAAGCATTTTACTCTGTGTCAAGCATGTTTCTGGTCATGGGGCATTAAGAACTTCTTAGTTTTTTGGGAGACACTGACACATAAACAGATAAACAGAATACTATGTAGAATTCAAATCAATCTTTATAGTATAGTCAATTCACTCAATAAGGATGTGCTTTTGGATAAGTACAGTATTAGGTATGGAAGTTGTAGATATACAATGTTAAACAGGCTTAGCCAAATTTGACAAGTTTCTCACTTGTGTTGATGGTATGTTTGTAGCAGATTTTTTCCCTTCATTGTTGGATAAGCAAAGAAGTATTGGTTTAGCCATCAAATGCAGGGTATACTTCATTTCTTTGTTAATTAGTCAACAAGCATTTATTATATTCTACATATTGTAAGACATGGGAGAATGTACAGAGAGATAAGAGAGAGCCTCTCCCTTTTGACAGATACCAATAAAATCAGTTCACTGGAATGCAAAAAATATAGTTATATTGTAATGACCAAAACATTATGATAGAACTTTACATTCTGTATTATGGAATGATATATGAGAGATGTTTAGCCCAATGTTTAAGTATAAGGTACCACAGATGATTTCTGAGAGGTGATATGTAAACCGTTAAAGAATATACAGAAATAGACAAAAGAAGATGTGGGCATAACTGAGACATTCTTTACAGGGAAGAGTACTGGAAAAGACAGAGAAGAGAACTGGCATGGTACAAGTTAAATACCACAAGAGGTTTCAATCCTAAAGGATGAAATACAGATCAGAGCATAGTAAGGAATTATATTAGAAAAGTAAGGGAAGTCTGGGTCTTGAGTGATATTGTGTGCCATGTTATTAAATTTTGAGTGGAGGGAGGGCAAGTGGAGGGGATATAAAAAGAATAAAGATGTGTGATGTACATGTAACAACTCCCCATGATGAATGTAATCGTTACATACTGCAAACATTTACTAATGAAAAATAAAAATTTTAAAAATGAAGTTTCAAATTTATTTTGTAAGCAAAGAGAAACCTCTGAAAAGGTTTTTTTTTGTTGTTGTACCTGGGATTGAATGCATGACCTTGCACTTGCCAGGCAGGTGTTATGCCACTGAGCTAAATCCCCAACCCCTTGGAAAAGGTTTAAGGAGGGTATTTTACCTTTCCATCACTATAACAAATACCTGAAATAATCAAGTTAATAAGAGAAAAGATTTATTTGGCTCATAGTTTTGGTGATTCCAGTCCATTGATTGGCTCCATTGCTTTTAGGCCTGTATTGTGGTACCATATTGTAGTGGGGGAGTGTATGATAGAGCAAAGCTCTATCACATGACCAGGGAACAAAAGAAGAAAGAAGAGACCAGTATCAAACTGTCCCATTCAAGGGCACACTCCCAATGACCTGAAACCCTACCATTAGGCCTCACCTCTTAAAGACTTAATCCTCTCTCAATGGCATCTTATGGGAATCAGGCCTCCAATACATGAGCCCGTGGGGAACAGTAACTATCCAAACTATAGAATTGCACAGTGTGCATTTTATTTTATTTTTATGAGTTTTTTTTGTACCAGGGATTGAACTCATGACTTTTTGCTTGCCAGGAAGGTGCTTATGACACTGAGCTAAATCCCCAAACCCATAGTGTGCATTTTATAATAATTATGTTAGCTAAACATAGATATCAATGTTAAAGATAGATTTGAATGTGTAAAATTTTTGAAAAATGAAATGAAATTGAAAAAACCCTAACAGTACATAATATCTTCGGGGCATTAGTGTGGGCTAATGTAGTGACCTTTGGAGGAAAATGATAGAAACTGAAAACAAAAAAGTATTATGGCCAATTGTGAAGGACATTGATTGCCAAGCTAATGAAGGAACTGGAATTTTATTTGGTGGAGACCAATGAATTTGAAACAAATGTGTATTACCACCAGATTTGGTTTGCTATTGTCGTTGTTGTTGTTGCTGTTGTTTTGCAGTACTGGAGACCAACCCCAGAGCCTTGTGCACAATAGGCAGATGCTCTGCCTCTGAGATACATCGCTAATCCTAGATTTGTTTGTAGGACAATGATTCTGCTACCAGTAAGATGATTTGTAGCTTTAAGTAGAGTTGTATGGTGTTATAAATAGGGACAATTTCTCAGAGAAATTTTTTACAGATAAGAATAAGTAGGGGTAGCTATTTGGCATTTTGGGTCTGACTATTATTTTCTGAATCATAGCTGTGAGGTGAACTTAATTGTAATCATACATTTAAAACATCTACCCTCACCTATATCCTAAAATTTGCAAGGATCAGAAACATTATTTGGTTCAACATTGTAATCGCACTCTCTTACATGGTACATAACACATGGGTAGTACATTGTCTACTGAACTTAATACATTTTTGATCTGGCTGTGTGAGTGTATGGGTAGACATTTGGGTGGATATATTTCCAGATAACTTTGAGGGTTGTCTGTGGTAGAGTGCATAGTTTATGTGTGGCCTTCTCTCATTAGACAAATGGAAGACCCTTTGTGAAGGCATCCATCCTCCCATTTCCTCTTCTATCTCTACACAGTTTACCTTCATTAGCCTTGTACATCAACCACAGTGCTTTATTTAATGTTTTTACATTCTCCCTATAGGGTTTTCGTGTTTCTATTTGTAATACCATCTGATGACAGATGGGTAAATTTTTAGGCCAGGGAATCTCTTGGGGTGGGGCAGTGGCTTAGACCTCTGCATATTTTGGCTTCTATGTTAAGTCAACTGTATAGAGATCCCACCTAGATTATATGTAAAACTTAAATATCTCTGTAAGCACTACCCTTCCTATTTGTCAAAAACTGAGCTTTCTTATTTGCCTGTTTACTTTAGCCAATATTTGACCTTAGTATCACAGAAACTTGAAGACTTTGAAGTAGTATGTCTTTACCCAGAAAACAGTAGTTTCTCTTAACCACACTTTTTACTTAACTATTTTACCTATTAGACATCTTTTATTTTGCTCTTTATTTACATTTTGGGCTTCTTGTATAAGAGAAGCAATATCTGATTTTATATCTGATTCATTTCAATTAACTTTATGTTTCCAAAGTGCATCCATTTTCCTACAAATGAGCTGTTAATCCTTCTTTAAGACAGAGTAGTACTCCATTGTGTGTAAATACCATATATTCTTTATCCATTCATCTGCTGATGGACATATAGGCTGCTTCCAAGATTTAGCTATTGTGAATTCTGCTACAGTAAAAATGGGTATGCATGTACTACTGTAGATGCATGTGCTACTGTATCTTTATTTTTCAAGAAGATAACTAGAAGAGGAATATCCAGGTCAAATGGAACTTCTTTTAGTTTTTTGCAAATTCTCTATACTGATTTCCATGGTAGTTGTAGGAGTTTATATTCCCTCTAACAATGTAAACAGTTTCCATTTCTCTGGAAGTTAACTGACTTATTGGCGATAGCCATTCTTTCTGGATTAAGATGAAATCTCAATATTGTTTTAATTTGCATTTTTATAAGGACCAGAGATGTTGAAAATTTTTGCGTGAATTTATTGGCCATTTGTAATTATTCTTCTGAGAAATGTCAGTTCCTTTCAGATACCTTTTTTTTTAAAAAAAATGGTTCTTTTATTCGAAGTGGGGGGAGACTAGTATTTTGGAGTTCTTTATATATCTCCATCTGAGGAATAGCTAAAAATTTTTTCCTATTCTGTAGTTTGCCTCTTCACTCTGTTGGTTGTTTCCTTTGCTGTGCAAAAGCCTTTTAATTTGATGTGATCCCATTTGTTGATTCTTGATCTTGCACAATTTGGGTTCTGTTTAGAAAGCCCTCGCCTGTGCCTGTGACTTCATACCTATTTTATTTAATCTTCCAGAAGATTGTTCTCTTTTAATATTTATATCTGTGGAAAGACTTTGCTGCTAGTATAAAGATCCCTTTAGTTAGTCAGGTTTTCATTTATGAGCTTGGTGTGGTTAAGTATAGTCTTTTCCCTCTGTCTCAAGATCTAACTACCTCTGCTAATTTGGTAGGGAAGGATGTAGTGTAATTGGCCTAGAACCCATTTTTCTAGGAATGGACTGCAGTATTGTTAATATCACAAATGTAACCCAGATCTTGTTATACAGAGAAAATCTATTAACAACAACTATGTGAGCCTGGCAATATTGAGTATATCAGCACCAATAATATCAGCCAAGACAAAGTAGGTATTGACATACCATAATAACCAATGCTGTACCACCCTTAATCTTAGAAAAGAAATCTATAATTGTAGTAAAAACACTAAGATAAATGAAGTACTGACATACAGCAATTATCAACTATATGTGATAACCATATCACTACTAGTGATAGAATTCAGCCATCATAACAAACCAAAGATTGATAAAGTTTCATAGTTATACTGTTAAACATATAGAGGGTTCAAAATGGGAGAATGAAAAAAGAAAAAATTTGAAAAATTAAACAGTGGGAAATCAGGGGAAAAGTGAAACAAGTGGTCTTATTAAGGAGTAGAAGGAACATTTGTAGAATTAGATAAAGGTAACAGAGAAGAACCAAAGGGAAATATAAGATAAAAGAAAAAAAACAAGAAAAAAGTAATATGGAGTATAAATATAGAAAAAATTAAGCAAGAAAAGAAAAAAATGAAAAAAAAAGAAGAAAAGGACAAAGGGAAATTCCCTGTACTCCAGTAAACCCATTAAGAAAGAAGAAAGAAGAGAAACAGAAAAAAAGATAATGAGTCCAAAGGCAAAAAAAAAATCTCTGTATTTTTGTATGAGTGGTTTCTTTCCAGGATTTGCAGTTTTAGAGTCCAGCATGGCAGTTTTCTCTGTGTAGCTTTAATGGCCTATGTGTTTTTGAGGGCGCCTTCTATTCCAGAAGCCCCTTTGTTTACTCCAGGTTGTGGCAATATCCATGCCAAGACATGTCTTTGCTCACTTTTTTGGGTACAGAAAGCAATCAGGCCTCAGAGCTGTGCTGGATATAGGCAGTAGGGGAAGGGTTTAAGTACTTAATACTGGCAGCCACTTTCAGACCTAGTCATTTCTGAGTAACTCAACAGAGCCTGGCTTCCCACTGTAGGGGATGCAGTGCTTATCTTTCCTAGCCTGAGTTTAATGTTCTCAAGGAATCTCTTTCTAGCCTATTCCTTATTTGCAGCTTTCTCCCATGCTTATGTCTCACCCAGTCACTGCAGGTGAGCAACACTGGGAGCCTTGAAGTGAAATTGATGTTTAGCTTTTCTGAGTCCCTGATTTAAATATTCAAAGTCTTCCAAAATGGTGCCTGATTAAACACTCTGCCGCTATAGCAGGTGCCAATGCTGGAATTTGTCTCAGGCTGTTCCCTGTCATTTGGAAGGAGTCACCTTAGAGCAAAATCCTGTGCTGAATTTGCAGCTCAAAATGGCTTTGGGCTCTACCACCATTTGACCATGGATCTTCCATTCCTGGGCACCTGCTTTGCCTATGGGCAGCTAGATTTACCTCTCCATATGAGCCACAATCTGGGGAGAGAATCCATATTTTTCATTCTTTTCTCTGTATTGTTGACAATCTTTCCACCTTCTGTGCAGCTTTTAATTTTCTTATCAGTTCCTTCTTGATTTTTGATGATCTACTTCTCTTTTTTTATTCACTAAGTTGTTATTTCCTAGAGTCTGGGTTCTGGATCTCAGAGAGGCTAAATATTGTTAGCATTCACTTTTTCCTTTTTCTCCTTTGCCTGTTTTATTTCACTGCAGTATCTTTATTGCTCAAATGCCACAGATTCTTAGTCTTCTTGTCTCTGTTCTGTTTTTTTTTTTCTTCTTGACTTCAGTTTCTTTCACCTCAAGTACCTACATCCAAGTGGTCCATGGCCAAGTAGGCACAATGACAGATGAGTTTAAAGCTTCGAGCTACAGTTAGAGGACTTGGGGTTTTATAGTAGGCTTCCCTCTGATCATGAAAGAAGCAGGTGCGCTAAACAGTCATCTGGGGAATAGTCTATTTTGTAAGGCTTTTGGCCTGTGAGATAAAATTCCAAAGGAAGGCTATTTATTTAATTTTGACCAAAAGAAGTTTCCTTTAAAAGTAGACATGAAAAAGGTAATATATTTTTAGAGAAATATGTGATTAAATGGTTCTTTACATAGAATTCAAGCTTGGTTTTAGTAAGTTAGAAGCACTTTGGGGTAGGATAATAGCAGAAGTAACAGGACTTTCAGATTTTGGCATGGTGTGGCTGCAACCAAGGACTAGATAAAAGCATTTATCTGCCAGAGTCCAGCTGCGGCAGGGCTCAGAGGTCCCAAAGGTGGTCAGGGAGTTGGCGAGTGAGAGACAGAAGACACTGCACACCAGTATGTGAGTGAATCTGAAT
>PVLA01005328.1:117108-149820 GCA_004027455.1 Hydrochoerus hydrochaeris
CTATTTTATTTTTTAGAAGCTGGAGTATATATTTGCTAACTTTTGGCAGTAACTTAAACCCCAAGCAGGAAGCGTCCCAGGCTTAGGGCCAGGCAGGGATAATCTTAAACAATATGTGTTAATTAACTTTTTTCACCTTTGTTAAACTTTAATCTTGTTACTTAATTAGCTTGCAAAAGCAAACATGCTATACCCTAGCTCCAATACTTGCTGTTCTATTTATATTGATTCTTTTCTTTGTTGGCCAGATTTTCTGTCTTTCTTTTTAACATAGTTAAAGTAATGTTTTTTATCCTCTGTTGATCTAATACAATAGGGTGGCCCATTCCTAGTTAATCTTTCCATGAAATTTAATTGATTACATTTGGCCCATTTTCCCTTGATATTAACTATTCTTTGCCCATGCTTATCATAAATCCCTGTGTAAGGCAGAGGGGGGTCAGGCACTTGAGGTAAAAGGTTTCTTGGGGGCTTTAGTTTGTAATTTCTGATAGAGAAACTTTCCTGGATCAAGGGCAGTTGTCTCACGGGAATTTTGTAAATCCTCCTCCATGAGCTCTTTCATTTAAAGCTTTTGTATAAACTCTCTCATACTACTCACAGAAGGTAAAATTTCACAATTAGTTTTCACAAAGGGGTTATCTAGAGGGTTTCTTGTAACTCCTCTGGAGTTTCTATTTTCGATTTCATATTGAGTATTACATGAAAATGTATATATGTGAATTACACAAATTACAATTATCAGTACAAAACATTCCAAGATCCCCACGCCCAATTCCCACATGCGGTGTCCTTTTCCTGGAGAAGCGATTCCTTGAAGTGCTCTCCTTCACCCATGGACCTTGTCACAAGGTGTGGATGGACTAGGATGCGGCATGGATGGAAAAGGGCGCTGCATTTATCCTCCTTCCTGTCTTCTAAGTATTCTTCCTTTTTTGGAAAGCATTTGTTAACATTTAATGGGCATCCTTTGTGACATCAAGCCACAAAGACATAGACATAGGTCTTCCTATATCACACAAAGACAAGGTCTTCCACTTCAACACTCTAAATATGCTCCTTGAGTCTTCTGCTGAAGAATTTGGCCTTCATGATTACAAACTTCTTCAGGAGCTTCTCCTCTGTTGAAACTTTGCATAGTAGAACCATCTCTATTACACCATATTAATGATGAGAGCAGCTACAGTCTTGGTTTTGGCAGCATTTGCTTGTATCTGGTAACTGAGCAATGTTCATGATTTATTAGTGTTGATATTTGGGCACAAGCTCTGGTTCCTCTTTAAGTGATGTCTCATACAAGCTTTCCCCATGTCACATAGCTAATATTAGCTCAAGTTGATCTTCTGGTGAAGCATGCAACCAGTTTGCTAATGTGCACAGAGCTGGGGGCTCATGTGGCTCTGAATTTTTCCAATCTGTTGCAGTCTGGGAGGCATGTCACAGCCAAGATAAAATAGAAAGACTTCCTTATTTTTGAGAAGGCTTGTTAGTAGGGTAGTTAGGGTAGAAAACTGGGGGAATTCCAGTAACTGGTCGATGTCCTTAATAGTGCAGGGGGTTTCCACTCCAAGATGGTCAATACTTTGTCCAATATGGTGATGTACCAGACAAAGTGAAACTGCCTTTTTCATTTTCTAAAATAATTATCTTTGTGTCCACTCAGGATGATACTGTGACAGTTGAGGTTGAGGAAGTTCTACAAGACAAGTAAAACTCTGGTCAGAAGATTATAAGGAATCCTACTTATTGGTGTTTGGAAAATGGGTCAAAGTGTGTGACACAGGGCTGACAGCATTATGATATTTTGCCTTTCCAAGATATAGCTGAAAGGGCCCCTTGTTTTTGCCACTCACTTTAATATAGGTGACTGTGGGCCTAAAAGTTTGAATTGTGGTTAGAACTTAAAGTTTCTTAAAGTTTATGAAATGTCAGAAATAATAGAAATTTGTGGTATTCATAGTAGCTACATTGACTCCATAGTATTTTGGAAAATTAAAAGTAATATATTTTTCTTCTTTACAAAGTGTATAGACTATTAGGATAGCTTATCATTTAGATAAAAGTCTTACATTTTTTTGAGGAGAGGGTACAAGGTCTTATTATGTAGTACAAACTGGGCTTGAACTCACTTATGTAGCCCAGGTTGGCCTCTGACTTACAGTGATCCTCCTGTTGCAGACTTCTAAGTACTGAAGTTACAGATGTTTGCCACCATGCCTGGATAATTTACACTAAAAGAAAAATTCAAATATATTAAATACTTAAAATGAAAACTTTAAAACATTCAAATACAGAATGACATTTACATATATATATTTACCTAAGCATGTAGATCTTTCTATGCAAGAAGACAAATCAGAACACATAAAAAGAAAAAAGTTAAGTTGCAAAATTTTGAGAATTTTGAAATTCTAAAAAGCAAGGAGTATCAGATAAAATGAAAAGTTAATGGCAAACTTGTGTTAATATTCTCACAACAGATAGAACTCTCATAAACCAATAAGAAAAATATTGAGGCCAGTAGAATAATAGGGAAATATAATAAACTGGAAATCCACAAAAGAATAAATGAATCTATCAAGAGACTTCAACTTTACTAGTACTAAAAGAAATATACTTTAAAAGATTGAGATAAGATTTTGCACAAGAGGTTGATCATGTTTAGCATTTACTGTTAAAGGACTATGGGACAGCATATTTCATATACTTGTATTGGGATTTAAATTGGTGCTGTATTTTATAGAGAATTTGGTAATATATATTTAGGCCCTCGAATGTACATGACATGGGAAATAGTTTTGAACTAGTTTGCAATGTGTTTCACCTTTCACTATTCTGATAACTTACTATCAAGTCCCCAGGGAATAGACAGTGTGATACTGCAACTGTGAGAAGGAAGGAACATTTTGCTTGTCTTTTGTTATGGTTTATATCTAGAAGTTTCCCCAAAGTCTTATGTGCTCATAGGGAGGGCTTCTGAAAGGTGATTGACTCATGGGGGCATAATAGCTAAATGCAATGTTAAGAGGTGGGATTTGGTTAGAAAAGCATGACTTGGTAGGGTACATCCCTTTTCCTGGTTCCTCCCTTTTCTTTCTGCTTCCTGGGCTCTATAAGGTAAATAGCTTCACCTCCACTATGCTTCTCTGCCATGCTATTCTGCCTTGGAGCAGGCTGACTATGAATTAAACGCTTATTCCTTAAAACGCAGGTGCTGGGTATTGTATCTCACTAACTAGGAAAATGACTAAGACATTCGTATGGGAAGAGGAAGTAAAGGCCCCTATGGTTCTGAGAGGAGGCTTCACAGAAAGGAAAAGCATGTATTTCCAAGTAAGTTTGAGAGATTGTTAGAGTACTAGAGCTGGTCTTTTGAATTCCCCAGTGCGATCTAGGAAAATAACCATCTCCTTTAGAGAAGTACCACACACAGCATGATGCCACCCAGATAAGAAGCTAAAAGCAGTGTGAAATTTTGTTGAGTTGAGAGTGGGAAAAATATCCCTAGTTTCCCCTCAAACTAAGATTGGCATAGTTGGAACTTGTAGAAAGCACTTGAAAGCTACTGAGACATAGATCCACTGACTTTTGAAATGATAGTGGGATGGGCAGATACAAAGCAGATGCTGTGGGTGACCAATTTCTGAAGGTAAGTTATAGGGACAGTAGTCATGCCTGTATGGATACTCATATCAATAAGCAATGATGAGGGTGCCACATGATAGAACCAAGAAATGTAAATCATCAGTCTCAGAGACTGGACTAAGTGCAGACATCAACCCCAGCCTCCATGGACTTCAGAAAATGCCGAGATAACACATGGAATGAAAGACCAGATGAGAACTAAAGGATAACCAGTGGCCAGAGTATCACCTCGATTGCTGTAAGAATATCTTGGGAAGGAGAAAGATAAAACTTGAGAACCGGAACATTTACCCAAAGAATATTATTTCAAATAGAAAGTATTGTTTAATCTTGAGTAGTCAAAAGCATCTTTGTCAGTTTTCAGTCTGAATGCCTACATATATGCCTATATATAATATATGCTATCATACAGAAAGGTAAGGGATTCATGATAATCTTCAGATAGAAGCAAATAAAGAAGCTACACATAGTTGTACAATATGTTTATAAAATGTAAATTTCACCTTCATAAACTTTAATCTATTCATCATACTTCTAGCAATTATTTCTAAAGAAATAACTGAATGAGGTTCTGGGATATATACACTGATTGATTGAAACAAAAATCTTCAAGATAGATCTTTGTCAACTAAGATCTGAATCTGATCAAGTTTTCATTATAGCATTTTTAAGAATTGAAAAACTGGAAATAACCTAAAAGTTTATCATTTGAGGAGTGGTTACATTATAATAAATGCTTTATAATTGTTAAAAAGAATAAGAGAGCCAGGCACAGTTGTACACATCTGTAGTCCCAGATACTTGAAACTAGGAATTTGAGGCCAGTCTGAGCACCATAGTGATAACCACATATCAAAAAATAAGAGAGAGATATGTAAGACCTAGTGTCAGAAAATAAAACAGGTTGGGGAGTATTAAATGGAAGATGATCTTATTTGTGTAAAAGCATATGCAATTATATATTTATTTACATGAAAATATATCTATGTTGTATGGGAAAATAAAAAGATTATGAGTGTGATTTCATTTTACTTAAATATGTATATATAACTTATGTTTCATATATTATATATACATACATAGAAGAAAGTTTCAAAGTTGCTACACCAAATAGTAATTATCTGTGGGTGGTGGGATTAGGTAGAATTCTTGCATTTCAATTTGTATATTTCTGCATTGCCTAATGTCTTTCCCTAATGACTTAATATTATTCTAATTTACTTAAAAATAAAATAGTATGTATATATAGGGGCATAAAATAGTATGTTACCATATTGAATAAGATTATGAAAAGCTATGTGGTTTATTATAATTTGTTCTTACATAAATGAGTATATATATATATATATATATATATATATATATATATATAATAAATGCCAAAATAGTAAAAGTGATTATCCTTGGGTCTTGGGATTAACACCTATTTTTATGTAGTTTATTTTATTTAACCTTATTTTCTTATTTCTAATAAAGATATTTTGTGAAATTAAGGGCAGAAAAAAAGCACAAAATAGTTCCTCCTGTTTAGAAGATGGCTAGTTTGAGGTAGTTATTGAGGTATTTTAGGTGCCAGGTTGAGGTGTCTTTGGTTTCAGGGAAAATGTGATGGTTATGTAGCATTAGCTACATAATGGTCTGGACCCAGTGCATAAAGATAATGCGTTTTTCAAAAGCAAGAAATATTGCTATCAAAGGCACTAAAATATAAGCATTTTCTTTTGTTGCACATCTCTTTTCTGCTTATGTGCACAATCTAATGTCCCCCTTGGAAATCACATAAAATAACACAAATTTAAAGATAAAATTATTAAGAAATTCAAGATGATGAAAGCATTAAGTCAAACCCAGGCTCTTATGAGTTGGGAGGTAGGTGAGATCTGCATGATTGTACAGGTTTATTTCCTTAAAGCTAGCTTTGTGGTCACAAAGAGAGGAAGCCTTGTTCTAGATATTGCCTGGGACATTCAGAAAACTACCAGTGGCAGAAAATTTAGAATACTATGTGTAGTTGGCATTCAAAGTTGGGCTTCTCTGGTCCTGACTCTGTTATGCAAAGCTGACAGTTTAAATATGGATTTGGAATCAGTTTTTACCTATTCTGACTTCCATTAATTATTAGGACAAATGTTAGTCATAGATCACTGATCCAACTAATTGACCCTTAATTTGTGGGCTATATGGTTTCATAATAGTGACTGTGTTTTGGACAAACAAAACAACCTATCACTGATATTTAGTAATTGTTTTAGTCAAGTCTATCAACTTTTACCTCTTCCCTTTGGAGGTACTGTAGTTCCTAAACTTTGACTTTAGTCTTAAGCATAAAACTGTTCTAAAACTATTTCTATCTTCTAAAATAGTGAGTTTTAGAATATGTCATTGCAGTGCCTGACAGGAAGGACTGGAAATTATCCAAAACTAGGCGATTACCTGGTCTGCATTTTTGGCTCATTAAGATAAATGCAATCTTGAATAGGGATGGGAGGAAGAAATTACAGGAACTTGTGGGTTGAAGTCTGTTAGGGTAAAGATTCTGTGGGAAAGAATAGGGATATGAGGTTTAGAGGGCTGAAGAATTGGAAGGACATTTTGTAGGAAGGGAAGGCGATTGAAAAGTAATGCTGTGAAGAGGAGCTTTTAGAGGTCTAGTGAAATCTGTCACTAGGTTTGGTGGCACATGCCTATAATCCCAGCACTCTCTGAGGAAGAAGGATGATCATGAGTTCAAGCCCAGACTGGGCAACTTAACAATTTAGTGAGACCATGTCTCAAAAAAAATGTTTGGGTTATAGCTCAGTATGAAGGTCCCAGGTCTGGGTTCAATTTCCAGTTCCACACATGCACATATATGCATGCATACACACACGTGTGTGTGCATACACATGGAAAGAAACATGATTGTATATAATCAAATTTATCATTATAACCTTTATAATTCTATTATTATTATTATTATTTGCTGAGAATCAAACTCAAGGTTTCATGCATGTCAGGTGATTTCTCTCCCATTGAACTAAATTCCCAGGTCATCTTAATCACTTTTAAGTGTACAATTCAGAAATAAGTACATGCACACTGTTGTGCAGTAGCTCTGCAGAGCACTTTTCATCTTGACAAAACTGAAACTCTGTATTTATTAAGCAACAACTCCCAATTTCTCCTTGCTCCTGGCCCCTGATAACGACCATCCAACTTTCATTTCAATGAATTTGACTACTGTGTTGTTGTTTAAATCTAAAATATCCCTGAAAAGTCTAATGAGGTGGGTCCTGGTCAGAAATGGAGGATCACTTAGGGCCTAAGCTGGAAATTTTTGTTCCTGGCTCCTCTCTTCATGCTGTGCTTCCTGGGTTCCATGAGAGCCAGCTATAATTTCTTTTACCACGCAGTTTCTGTGATGGAGCCAGCTAACCATGCACTGAACACACTGAAATTATACACCAAAATAAATTCTCTTGTTTTATGTATTTATTTATTCATTCATTAATTTTTTATTTTAAAACAAAACAAAAAAGATAAAAATGATACAGAATTTCAAAAAATAGGAAATTGACACTAGTTAATATATTGCATATTGTTATCTTGAAAGTAGTTGTACAGATTAAAGATTTAGGCATAAAAATAATCAAACAATCAGACAATGAAAACACAAACAGTTTTTTCTGATGAGCTAACAGAGACTAGTAGTATAGTTATCTATTATATATATATATATATATATATATATATATATACACACACACTCTTTTCCCTTTCTTTTCTCCATTCTCCTATTCCAATTTTCTTTCCTTTTGAGCACTTTCTTTCCCTTTCATTTTCACAATGTCTATTGTACAGTTTGGATCTTATTTACTTTTTTATTTACACTAGGGAAGCAATACACTATTTGCACAAGCAAGTCTGCTTTATTTCACTTATGATTATGCTCTCTATTTGTATCCATTTACCTATAACAGCCTCAAGTTTATCCTTCTTTATAGCTGGATAGTTCTCCATTGTATAAAAATACTACATCTTTTTTATCCATTCTATGGTTGACGGACATTTGGGTTGTTTCCAAGATTTAGCTATTACAAATTGTGCTGCTATAAACATGGGTGCACACATATCACTGTGTCATGATATTTTCAGTTCTTCTTGGAAAATACCCAAAAGGGGAATAGCTGCATTGAATGAAACCTCTAATCCTAGTTTTTGAGGAATATCCACACTGATTTCCATAGTGGTTGTATCAGTCTACACTCCCACCAACAGTGCAGAAGAGTTCCTTTTCCCCCACCACCCTGCTGATATTTGTTATTGGTTTATTTCTTGATGACAGCCATTCTTTCTGGGGTGAGGTGGAATTTCAGTGTTATTTTAATTTGCGTTTCTCAAATGACCAATGATACTGAACATTTCTTCAAATATTTGTTTACCATTTGTACTTCTTCATCTGAGAAGTTCATGTTCATCTCAGCTGCCCAGTTTTGGATTGGGTCTTTGAATTTGGGGGGCTTTTTTTTCAATTCTTTATATATTCTAAATTTAAGTCATTTGTCTGAATCATAATTGACTAAAATTTTTTCCCATTCTGTTAGTTTTCTTTTCACTCTGTTAGTGATTTATTTTGATGTGAAAAAACTTTTTAATAAGATGAGATCCCAGTTGTTGATTCTATAAAGTACTTCTGTGCAGTTTGCATTCTGTTCATGAACTCTTGGCCTACCCCTATATCTTCAACATTTCTACCTACCTTATCTTCCAGTAGTTTTTTTGTTTCTGTTTTAATATTTAGATCTTTGATCCATTTTGACTTTAGTTTTAGTGCATGGAGATAGACATGGGTCTAAGTTTAGTCTTTGGCATGTGGGAAGCCCAGCACCATTTATTAAGGAGGCCATCTTGCTTCCAGTGAATTTGTTGCCCCTTTGTCAAAGATAAGGTAGCTGAGTGTCTTTGTAGATGTGTTTGTGTCTTCTAATCTGTTCCACTGATCCTCTTGTCTGTTTTTTTGCCAGGAGCATGATAATTTTATCATAATACCTTTGTAGTATAATTTTAAGTCAGGTTATGTGATGCTACCTGCCTTGCCTTTGTTGCCCAGGATTGCCTTTACTATTCTAGGTCTCTTGTATTTCCAAATGAATTTTAGGAATGTTTTCCCTAGTTCTGTGAGGTATGCTAATGGTATTTTGATTGAGATTATATTAAATCTGTATAATTATGTATGGCCATTTTCACAATGTTGGTTATTGTTATCCAAGATGAAGGAATATCTTTCCATTTTATGATATTCTCTTTAATCTCCTTTTAAGGGTACTGTAACTTTTAATATATACATTTTTTCCATCCTTTGTTAGATTACATTCTAAGTATTTCATTTTTGGATGCTATTGTGAAAGGTATTATTTCCACAATTTTTTCTCAGTGAATTTGTTGTTTGTGTACAAGAATGCTATTGATTTTTGAATGTTGGCTTTGTATCCAGCTACACTGCTAAATTTGTTTATTACTTCTAGTAGTCTTTTTGTGGAGTTTTTGGGGTCTTCTATGTAGAGTACCATGTCATCTGCAAATAGTGATAATTTAACTTCTTACTTTCTTATCTTTTTCCTTTCATTTCTCTCTCTTGTCTAATCATTCTGGCTAACTTTTCCAGAACTTTATTGAAAGTTCTGGAAAGGAGTGATGATAGTGGGCATCCTTATCCTGTTCCTGATTTTAGAGTGAAAGTTTTCAGTTTTTGTCCATTTAGTATGATGTTGGGTGTTGGTTTGTCATAGATGGCTTTTATCGGATTGAGGTAGAGATCATCTGTTCTGGTTTCTTGTAAGGTATTTTTTTTAAAATCATGGATGAGTTTTGGAGTTTGTCAGAGGGTTTTTCTGCATTTATTAAGATGACCATGTGGCATCTTTGGCTCTGTTGATGTGGTGTATTACATTTATTGATTTGCCTATGTTAAGCCATCCCTGAATTCCTGGAATGAATACCACTTGGTTGTGATGTATAATCTTCTTGATGATTTGCTGCATTCTGTTCGCTAGTATTTTGTTGATAATTATTGCATGTATTTTCATTAGGGAGATTGGCTTATGGTTTTACATTCTGGCTAGGTGTTTCTCCGGTTTAGTTGTCAGATTAATACTTGCCTCCAGGAATGAGCTAGGAAGAATTGCTTCCCTTTCAATTTCATTAAAGATTTTAAGGAGTATTGGTGTTAAATCTGCTCTAAATTTCTTATATAATTTAGTTGTGAAACCAGCAGGGCCTGGGCTTTTTTTTATTTAAAGAGAAAAAAACAGAAAAAGGATAGAAAAATTGCAGAATTAAAAAAAAAAAGATAAACAGTAAGAAATCACTAGTTGATAAATTACATATTGTTCTTTTAGAAATAGTTGTTCTAGTTACAAAATAAAAGCACACAAAGTGGACACTCAAGCAGTGAGACTGCAAACAGATCTGTTCAACAATCCAACAAGAAATTAGAAATATGGTTATCAATCCTACACACTTAAATAGAAATGCAGTTATATATTTTATAGCACTTACTATTTCCTCTTTTTTACAATAGCAATTATACATTTTAAAAATTGTAGTTAAAGAGAAGGAAAAGAGCAAAACAGAAAAAACAGTAGCAACAATAAAGATTCTAAAAGAAAGAAAAAAGGAAAAAGAGAAAAGCATCCAATAAGAACTCACTAGTTTATAAATTAAATATTTTTATCTTGGATGTAGTTGTTCAAGTTACAAAGTTAAAGGATACATAGTAGACATTCAAACAGTGAGACTGCAAACAGTTCTGCTCAAAGATCCAACAAAGATTCAGCAATATGGTCATCTATTTTACACACTCAAACACACATGCAGTTATATCCCTTAGAGCAATTTCCTCTCTTTTTTACAATAGCAAGTACACATTTTTGGTTTATTACATTTGTAGCTTTTATTTACTTTTTACACTAGAGACACAATATGATATTTATAAATATGATTCTCATTTATTTCACTAATGAGGATAGTCTCAAGTTGTCTCCATTTACTTATGAAGGCCTCAAGGTCATCCTTTTTTATAGCTGAGTAATATTGCATTGTATAAAAATGCCACATCGTTTTAATCTACTCTGTAGTAGATGGGCATCTTGGTTTTTTCCAAGATTTAGCTATCACAAATTGTGTTGCTATGAAGATGGGTGCACATATATCACTGTGATATGAAATTTTCAGTTCTTCTGGGAAAATACCCAGGAGGGGAATAGCTGGATTGAATGGAGCTTCCAATCCTAGTCTTCTGAGAATTCTCCATATAGATTTCCATAATGGTTGCACCAGTCTACATTCCTACCAACAGTGAAGCAGTGTTCCTTTTTTCCCTACAACCTCGCCAACATTTGTTATCATTTGATTTCTTGATGGCCGCTATTCTTTCCAGAGTGAGGTGAAATCTCAATTTTTTTTATTTTTTATTTAAAGAGATAAAACAGAAAAAGGAGAGAAATATTACAGAATTTCAAAAAAAAACATAAACAGTAAGAAATCACTAGTTGATAAATCACATATTGCTCTTTTAGAAATAGTTGTTCAAGTTACAAAATTAAAGCACACAAAATGGACACTCAAGCAGTGAGACTGCAAACAGATCTGTTCAACAATCAAACAAGAACTAAGAAATATGGGTAACAATCCTGCACACATAAATATACATGCAGTTATATCTTTTATAGAACTTGCTATTTTCTCTTTTTTACAATAGCAATTATACATTTTTTTATTTAAAGAGAAAAAACAGGAAAAAGGTAGATATATTACAGAATTTCAAGAAAAGAAGATAAACAGTAAGAAATCACTAGCTGATACATTACATATTGTTCTTTTAGAAATAATTATTCAAGTTACAGAATTAAAGCACACAAAGTGGACACTAAAGCAATGAGAGTGCAAACAGATCTGTTCAACAATCCAACAAGAACCTAGAAATATGGTCATCAATCCCACACATCTAAACATACATGCAGCTATATCTTTTATAGCGCTTCCTATTTCCTCTTTTTTTACAATGGCAATTATATATTTTAAAAATTTTATTTAAAGAGAAGAAAAAAACAGAAAAAAGGATAGCAACAACACAGAATTCTAAAAGAAAGAAAGAAAAAGGAGAATGAGAAAAAGCCCCACTAAGAAATCAGTAATTTAAAAATTATGTACTGTCATCCTGGATGTAGTTGTTCAAGTTACAAAGTTAAAGGGTACATAGTAAAAATTCAAACAGTCAGACTACAAACAGTTCTGCTCCAAGATCCAACAAAGATGCAGCAATATGGTCATCTATTTTACACACTCAAACATACATGCAGTTATATTCCTTAGAGCACTTTCCTTTCCTCTCTTTTTTACAATTGCAATTAAACATTTTTGGTTTATTACCCTTGTAGTTCTTATTTACTTTTTACACTAGAGACACAATATGATATTTATAAATATGATTCTTATTCATTTCACTAATGAGGATAGTCTCAAGTAGTCTCCATTTACCTACGAAGGCCTCAAGGTCATCCTTTTGTATAGCTGAGTAAAATTCCATTGCATAAAAATGCCACACTTTTTCATCTACTCTTCAGTTGATGGGCATCTTAGTTGTTTCCAGGATTTAGCTATCACAAGTTGTGCAGCTATGAACATGGGTGCACATATACTGCTGTGATATGAACTTTTCAGTTCTTCTGGGAAAATACCCAGGAGGGGGATAGCTGGATTGAATGGGGCTTCCAATCCTAGTCTTCTGAGAATTCTCCATATGGATTTCCATGTACTGGCTCGATTTTGCCATGTTATGTTCCAGTTGTTGGTCTATTTTGGAGAATGTCCCATGTGCAGCTGAGAACAATGTGTATTCTGATATTGCTCAATGGAACAATCTATAAACATCTACTAAGTCCAATTGCTCACAGGTATGATTCAGTTCTGTTATTTCTTTGCTGACTTTTTGTCTAGTTGATCTATGTCCTTGTGACAATGGGCTGTTAAGATCTCTTGTTATAATTGTGTTCTTGTATATTTGGTTTTTCATGTCCATTAGTATCTGTCTTATATAGTTGGGTGCTCCTGTATTTGCTGCATATATTTTTATAATTGTTTGTTCTTCCTCTTGAATTTTTCCACTAACAAGTATGTAGTGACCTTATTTATCTCTTTTAATCATTTTAGGTTTGAAGTTCACCTTGTCTGCAAATATAATTGCTACCTCTGGCTTTTTCTGGGTTCGTGTTGCATGGAATGCTGTTTTCCATCCTTTGACTTTTAATCTATGAGTTTCCTTTTGGGTCAGATTTTTTTCTTATGTACAGCATATTGTGGGATCCTGTTTCATGATCCATTCTGTCATTGTATTTTTTATAGCTGAATTGAGGCCATTTATATTTATGGATATCACTGATATGTACTGGCTCAGCTGGCGCAGCAGCCATGTTGTGTTCTGGTTGTTTCTTTCTGATTTTCCCCTTATTTATTTGCTTATCCTACCTGGTGGTTTCTTTCTGTTGTTGTTTTGGGGATTGTGGTCATTTTTATCTCTGTCTAGTATGTCTTTCAATACTCTTTGTAGGGTTGGTTTGGTGGACGTGAATTTCTTCAGTTGTTCTTTGTCATGGAAGTATCTTGTTTTTCCACTAAATTTGAATGAAATATTTGCTGAGTACATCAGTCTGGGTTGAAGGTTGTTTTCTTTCACGGCTTGAAATACTTCACTCCAAGCTTTTCTTGACTTGAGGGTTTGTGCTGAAAAGTCTGCCATAAGTCTAATGGGCTTTCCTTGATAGGTGAGTTGTGTCTTTTCTCTGACAGCTTTTGATATTCTGTTTTTATGCTGTATGTCTGATATCTTAATTATTATGTGTCTGGGTGTGGATTTATGTTGATTGTGACTGTTTGGTGTTCTATATGCCTCACTTATCTGCGTATCAGATTGTTTCCCCATGTTTGGGAAATTTTCTGCTATTATTTCTGTAAATACTTTACATATGTCTTTTGCCTGGACTCCTATATCTTCGCTAATGCCCATTATTCTTATATTGTTGCTCTTGGCCTCATCATGAAGCTTCTGGATTGTCATTTCATGCTGCTTTGTTATTTTTAAAAGTTCTATCCTTTTTTTTAAGTTCTATCCTTTCTTTATCACTAATTGCGATCCTGTCTTCAAGGTCTGAAATCCTATCCTCAGCTTCCTTTAGGCAGTTTTGCACACTTTCAATAGAATTTTTTGTTTCTTGGATGTCTCTTTGAGTTTGTTTCATGAATTCTGCTTGTTTCCTATATTGTTCATTCAAAGTTTCAATCGGTTTCCCATGGTCATGTACTTTTTTCTCTAGTTCTTCTTTAGCTGAATTCAATATCTTCTTTACTAAGGTTGTTATTTGTATCTTTACCTGGGACCATACTTCTAATTTGATTTCCTCTATAGCCTGATGAAGTTTTTTTTTTTTATTTCTCTTGCTATCTTTTCAGAGAATTTTGGTGTGTTGCTTTTGGCGTCCTCTATTTCAATGTCTCCTGTACTTGGTCTAGGTGGACTAAATGTTTGAGACTGCATTTTGCTTTTTTGTTTTGCCATTTTCACCCTGCCTGTTGTGTTCTGTGTGTGGGAGGGGGTCACCCACACTCTTTTCAGACTAACCAAGGTCTTACAGTTAGTTGGAGCTGTTTTTACTACTGGCCCTATTTACATCTCTATTTTAGGGGCATACTTACCACACTGACACAGTTAATCTACTGCCATCCAAGGTTCGCTGCCTGGGAGCAAAGTTTCAATTTTTTTCACACTGACTGCAGCCTGCTGATGTCTTCTGATGTTCCAGTTGGGAGGGCCAGCCCAGCAGAAGCAACCCAGGGTAGTTTTTGGCTTGGGGCGGGCTTCCGTGATGTTCCGGGTGGCAGGGCTGGCCCACAGGGAGGTTCCAGGCAGTTTACGCTTAGGGCGGGCTTCCTCGATGTTCCAGGTGGCAGAACGGCCCTCCGGGGAAGGTTCCAGGCAGCTTACGCCCGATGTGGGCTTCTGCGATGTTCCCTGTGGCAGAGAGGGCCCACAGGGTGGGTTCCAGGCAGCTTACGCCTGAGGCGGGCTTCTGCTAAGTTCCTGGTGGCAGGGCGCGCCCATGGGGAAGGTTCCACTGGGCTTTTTTTTGTTGGTAAGTTTTTAATTATGTTTTAAATTTCAGTAAGTGATATAGGATTATACAAAATTTTTATATCATCTTGATTCAGCTCTGGTGAGTCATACATTATAGGAATCTGTCCATTTTTGTGTTTTCCATCCTATGTGGTAAAGATTTTCAGAGTAAGTATTGATGATCTCCTGAATTTCCACAGGATCTGTAGTAAATTCACCGTTTTCATTCCTTTATTACATGAATTTGAGGTTTTCTTTCTTTTTCTTGATAAAGTTGGCTAGGTATTTGTCTGTCTATTTTTTCTTTCAAAGAACCAACTCTTTGATTCATTAATTCTTTTTACTGTTTTTTTTGGTGTCATATGCATTAATTTGTCCTCTCTTCTTTATAATTTCCTCTCTTCTATGAGCTTTGGGCTTGACTTGCTCTTCTTTTTCTAGAAGCTTGAGGTGCAGCATTAGGTTGTTTTAAGCCCATTTGTTGAAAACTTTGGTTCAGCTCTGATTTTTCAATTTTGATTTTTTTTTGTCTAGTTGATCTTTTTGTGACAGTGGAGTCTTGAGATACCCCAATACAATTGTATTAGTGCTCACTTGGTTTTCCAAGCTCATTAATATTTGTTTTATATAGTTGAGTGCAGTGGTATTTTGCAATTATATTATAATTTTTATCTATTCCTCTTGGAATGTTCCCTTTACAATGGTGTAGTGGACTTCTTAATCTCTCTTAGTCTTGGCTTGAAATGTATTTTGTCTGCAAATACAGTATATGCTTTTCTTGATTCCTTTTGTGTGGAGTATTGTTTTCCATTTTTTGGCTTTCAGTCTATGAATTTATTTTTGAATTAAATGTGTTTCTTATATGTAACATATTGTCAGATGTTGCTTCTTAATCAATTCTACCAGTCTGTGTCTTTTGGTTGATGTATTGAGACCATTAACAATGATGGTTATAACTGGTGTGTATTGACTTAACCTTGTTATGTTTTTTCCTGTTGTTGGCGCTCCATTTTCCATTCCATCTATTTAGTTGCATACCTTGCTTGGTGAATTCCTTCTTTTGGGGTTCATGGAGTTGTAGTCCTTGTTATCTCTTACTAGAATGTCCTTCAAAACATTTTAGAGTGCTGGTTTGATAGTAATAAATTTCCTCAGATGTCCTTTGTCATGGAAATATCTTATTTTACCATCGGTTTTGAAGGATAGTTTTGTGGCATACACTAATCTGGGTTGAAGGTTGTTTTCCTTTAGAACTTGAAATACTTCATTCCAAGATCTCCTTGGCTTGAGGCTTTGTACTAAGTCAGCTTTGTTTCTGATGGGCTTTCCTTCATAGGAGATTTGTTTCTTTTCCCTTACAGTTTTTAAGATTCCGTTCTTGTGTTGAATTTCTGTGATCTTGACTATGATATGCCCGGGTATAGACCTTTTTTTTTATGGCTAGCTGGAGTTCTACATGCCTCACTTACTGGTATGTCATTTTTTTTTTTGCTGACAGGGAAATTTTCTGCTATAACATCTGTGAACAGATTTTTACTGTCATTTGTACTATCTTTTTAAAAACTCCAATCTTTCTTAAATTATAATTCTTTGTCTCACCTAGCAGGTACTGGATTGATTTCTCATGGTCCCTTGCTATTTTTGAGAAATCTTTCTTTTCCTGGTCACTAAATGCAAGCTTGTCTTCTGTATCTGAGATCCTGTCCTCACATTGGCCAAATCTTCTGTGAATACTTTCAACAGAATTTTTATTCTCCTGGATATCTGAATGAATCTGCATTACAGATTCCATTTCTTTCCTATGCTGAACATTAATGACTTCCATAATTTTATTTATTGTGAGTATCTGCTGTACAATCACTAATCATGTTTTTCATTGTGGATAAAATCTCTGCAGTTATCTGAGAAATTATTTCTGATTTGATTTTTTCTAGAGCCTCATTCAATTGCTTTGTTGTTACTACTTCAGAGAGGCCAGATTGGTGGCTTTTGGATTGTCTCATTTAATTTTCCCCTGGATTTGCCTTTGGTGAACTGGATGTCTGGGGTTGCATCTTGTTTAAGTGTCTTCTCCTTTTCTTTTTCTAGTTTAATTCCTGAGGTGATGCTTGTAATTGCCTATGGTGGGCTGCTTTATTGCTAGTATTTAGAACTCTTATAAAATGACTACTTCTCTGAAGTATCTTCCAAGTGTAGATAGTTCTTGGGTTTTGAGTCTGTTATAAGAACCTACCTCGTCAATTTGTTGGAATTAGAAGTTGCTGTTTATTTGGTTTAGTCCTTCATAGTGTAGCACTGTGCTACACAATTTTCTGTGATCCTTAGTCAATCTGAGTCTTAGAATACCAGGAAGAACCGCTGTTAGAACAATTATGTCACTTTTGGCTATAGTCATACCAATACAATCAAACACAGCCTGGAAAATGACAAACTAAACTAACCATTAATTGACACTTTTAACCAAATGAACTAGATTTGTGGTTATATAACAAAATCTAAAACAGACCAGAAAATTAAATGCAGTTCCTTAATATGTCAATTTTTGCCTCAGGGTTAAGGAGAAAATAGAGAGGAGAAAGAGATGGAAGAGATTAGGAAAAAAGTTTGGTGGACAAAGTGGGATCATGCGAACTTTCAGTAATTAGTGCAGAAGACTAGAGAGAAAGAGAGAAGGAAGTGATAAAACAAAAACAAAAACAAATCACAACCACAAAGAAACTAGAAACTACATTCACACTCATATAAAAAGAAGATTGAATGGTAAAGGAGAAAAAATTAAACAAAAATTTAAAAATAAAAACAAACCAGAGAGAGAGAGAGAGGCCACTTTTAGGTTTGTCTTTGCTTTGAGTGGCAGACAATCTGTATGGAGTCTTGATCTGTGCCAGTCTATCCCAGCAAAGGCAGAAGTATTTTTGGTGGAGCACTGGATAATCTCAGCAAGCCTGCATTTTCTGAGAACAGGTACATTTGGCTCATCACCTTCCAAATACCTTCTGTGGGTATGAGCCCTGCTGGGAGCCACTGGATTGAACGAGTCACAGTTCTGAATTCTGAACTCAACCAGCTCATCTCCAAGATGGCTCCAGGCCAACTGCTCAATTCTGCAGGAAAACAGCCTTTTGCACTCACTACCAACCAGTAGTCTTTCGTGTCTGCTGCCCTCCACATTCCTTGTTCCCCTCCCCTGCTGCATTTCTCTGTGGAGGCCTCCATGTTCCCCAGCCACTACCATGTGTCTGCAGGTTCAGTCCACTCCTGTTGTGCAGTGAGTCCTGTCTCAGGGAGAAGGCACCACTGGTTACCTCCTGCTTGGTTGAAATTTCTCTCTTCACTCTTTCTGTGGGCTTCAATTCACACTTTGGATTCTTCCTGGGTATGGGGACCTACTTCCCTCTTTATTGTCTTCCTCTTGTTGCTATATTCCAGTGTCTGGACAGCGACTTCCCAAGAGGCTCTTTTTGTGCTGCTTACCATTCTACCATCTTAGCTCCTTCCCTTGTATATCCAGTTTTTAATTTTAGTTCATAATTTTTTTTGGTTAAAAGGCACAGACACATCAACCTGAGCCTATAATAAAGGGTTAGAATAAGTAGTATTACTGTTTTCCACCTTTATTAATCACATTAAGACAATTGTACTAAGTGAAGGTACACTTTTAGATACATTGTCTTGCTGGATTACACATTTTTCTTAGTATATGCTTATAATACATAGTGATTAGATTCAATTTTGAGTTTGATAAATATCCATATCATATTTTGATCATCTTTACTCCCATTACTCCTTTCTCTCCTTCCTTCCTTTCCCAGATCCCTTTTCCATCTCTACAGAGTCTCTCTGTTTCTTAATGTGTCTCTTTTATTTTACTTTTAAAATTATTTACATTTTGGACCTTTTACATTAGAGAAACCATGTGATATTTAATGTTTTGGGACCAATTTATTTCACTTAGTATTATGATCAAGATTCATCCATTTTCCTACAGATGACTCAAATTTACCCTTTTTTATGGCTTAGTGGTACTCCATTGTTTATTTGTACCCCATTTTCTTTATCCATTCACCCTAAACATATATAGACTGCTTCCATGATTAAGCCATTGGAATTGTGCTTCTATTGTGGGTATGCATATATTGCATGTATATGTATGTATGATGACTTTAGCTCTTTTGAGAAGATACTTAGGAGAGATACAGCTGGATTAAATGGAATTTCTATTTTAAGGACTCTCCATACTGAGTTCCAAAGTGGTGGTACATTTTACTTGGTCAGGCATAGTCACAACAAAGACCCCAATTTTCTGGTACTGAAAACTGTCTTAGTTACTTTCCTCATTGCTGAGGCACAATACCAGACACTCACAACAGTTAAATGAGGAAGGTTTATTTTGGTTCACGTTTTTAGAGGATTCTGTATAGAACTGGCTGGCTCCAAGGCAGGAAGAGCATGGTAGAGGAAAGATGTTCATATTATTGTACCCAAGAAACAAGAGAAGGGAGGAGCCAAGACAATATACACTTTTCATATCACACACCTATGGACCCATCTCTGACCAGGCCCTGCCTCCTAAAAGAAAGTCAGCTATTCTTGATGCAATCACCTTCCCAAAGGCTTGTCTTTGAATGCATGAGAGTTTTAGAATCTAGAGCTATACCATAACTCCTCATCTATTCTTTTTGCTCAAGTTTGCTTTGGCTATTTTTTTTGTGGTTCAATATAAATTTTTAGGATTCATATTTTCAAACTCTCTGAAGATCACTGATGTTTTGAGAGATAATGTATTGATTCTATGCATTGTTTTGTGTATTATTGACATTTGAACAATATTGATTCTTTCTAATGCATAAACCTGGATACCTTTTCCATTTTTTTTATTTATGAAATTCTTATACTTTTTCTTCCTCTAGGGTTGTATTGATTTTTTTCTTTTTTCATAAAGGATATTTTCACTAGATATAGTATTCTGGGTTGACACTTTTTTTAGTATGTGACATATATCACACCACTTCCTTTTGGTGTGCATGATTTAAATGAGAAAAACATTGTCATTCAAATTATACTTCCCTGTGGATGAAGTATTGTTTCTTCGTTACTGTTTTCAAGATTTTTTTCTTTACCATCAGTTTTCAAAAGTTTGACTTGGTATGGAATCTTTGAATTTATCCTGTTTGATGTATGTTATTCAATTCTTAACTCTGTAGGCCAAATTTGACAAGTTTTGAGTCTGGATCTTATTTAAACTTTACTTATTTGAGTCCATTTTCAGTCCTAAACTCTTTCACTTCTGTCACTATAGTTCCACTAGGTTACATTTCTACCAATAATGTACAAGGGTTCATTTTCCTCAGTAGCTTCACCAGAGTTTGTTGTTTGATTTCTTGATAGCCATTCTTTCCAGAGTAAGATGGAATCTCAGTGTTGTTTTAATTTGCATTTTTCTTTTCTTTTCTTTTTTTTGGTACAAGGGATTGAACTCACAACTTCACATTTATCAGGCAAGTGCTTGAACTGTTGAGCTAAAATCTTAGCCCTGCATTTTTCTAATGGCTAGGGATGTTAAACATTTTTCCATGTATTTATTAATCATTTGTACTTCTTCTGAGATGTGTCAATCCATTTAAATTGCCCCTTTTTAACTTGGGTCTTTTATTTTGGGGGGTTAATTTTTTGACTTCTTTTTATATTTTACATATTAGTCCCCTGTCGAAAGAGCAGTTGGTAATTTTTTTTCCCATTCTGTAGGTTGTCTCTTAACTCTGTTGTTTCCTTTGCTGTGGAGAAACTTCATAATTTTATATAGTCCCATTTGTTGATTCTTGATATTATTTCTTGTGTAATTGGGAATCTGTTCAAAATATCTTTACATATACTTATCAGAGTGCATTTATTTTTAATCCTACCTGAAAAATCTCTATTTTGAACTTACTTTACATTTACTGTATTTACAGATATATTTGGCTTATTTTCACTATCTTATTGTATGATATTTGTTCTGCTCCCCACCACATTTCTTAATTTCTCTTTCCTTTTTCCTGTGGCTTGATCAAGTATGTTTTATTTTAGCTTTTAAACATTTTGTTTTTCTATCATTTTTGTTACATTTTCAACATGCATTCTGACTATACAAAATCTCTATTAATAGGATACATAACTGTTCTGAAATAAATAAGAACTTCAGGATATTTTAACTCCACTCAATCTAATCCCATTTTCTTGTTATTGTTGCCCTGTATTGTAACTCCTCTTTATCGAAATTATACATCATTATTATTATTTACTACAGTCAAAGCTTGCGTGACTTTCACTACATATCTTTTAAATTTCATGCAAACAATTTCTTCTTGAACTACAGTTTTTCCTTTTGGTTTCATTTTTCTTCTTTCTCAAGTATATTCATTAGACTTTCCTTTAGTGATGATGTTAATTGATTTTAATTTTTATTGAAAATATTTTCATTTGGCCCTGTTCTTTCCAGTTTTGCTAGTTACACAATTCCAAATTGACAGTTATTTTTTCTCTCACCACTCTGAGGATATTATCTTACTGTTTTCATTTTTTCTGTTGTTGCTATTGAGATACCTGCTCTCAGTTTAATCATTATTCCCTTTTAGATAATCTTTCTTTTCTCTCAGGCTACTTTCAGATATTTTGTTTGTTTCGATATTTAACAGCAATGTTTTTAGATGTGGAATTACTATTTAAAAAAAGCTGTTTAGGAATTTTGTTTTATGAATTTCAGAATTTATAACTTTCATAAATTCTAAAAAAATTTACTGCTAACATCTCTTCAAATAACATCCTGCATGTATAAAAATACTGAGGGCTATTGAAACATTAGCACTCACTACTCATACTCTCATCTTCTTATTCACTTTTTGATTTTTGGAGATTTCCTCTTTTTCTAGCTGAGTCATGTTACATTAAAAATATTAAAAATAAACCTAACAAAGTTTGTACTTATTTTATAACAGAAGATTTTTCAGGATATCTAGTCATTCATATTTCTGAAAATAGAAGTTCAAAGGTGTTTCCATCCCTCCATTTGTCTCTGAGTTTGTAAGTATGCCATTACTGTAAATAACATCGAAGAGTTAAGTTTAAGATAACGTTATAAGAGTTACAGTTTAGGGAATATTAGGCTGGAACCTCTTACTCCATAACAAGAACCCATGGCTTTGAGGGCTGCAGATAGGTAGTAAGAAGTGAGATGAGCAAAGTCTGCTTTCTCTTCAAGTTTTAAATTTCTCTTATTCCCTGTGTTTTTAAATGTTGGACATATTTTTTAAAGTCTTTTAGCCTTAGTTTTGTTATTCGTCCAATGCGGATAGAATGGTTTAATTTTATAGGGCTGTTATAGAATTAAGTGAGATGACATGTGTAAAATGATTGGTTCAGTGCCTGGCACAAAAAAGAAGTTAAAAGAATGTTAGTTGCTTCCTTTTTTTGTAATGTCATTTTCTCTTGTCTGTCAGCCAAGACTTAGAGAGTAGACTGCATTGGCTGGAGGAGATATAAGGCAATGTTAAGAAATGTAAGTGTGGGTGAAGAAGAGGTAGACTAGGAGAGCCCCAGTGATGTAGGAAAAAAGGGGAACTGATTTCTACAGAAATGGTGTTGACATCCACATGTAATTTGTGAATACTAGGTTGAATATTATCTCTCTTTGCTTCATCTGAAATAAGCTGGTAATTCTGTTTATTAACAATATTTCAATCTTATATATTTTCAGTTTATACATGAGTCTGAGAAAGTAGCTATCAAAGAGAAAAAAGAAATGAGAAACAGGAGAATCTATACCTAAATCTATACCTAAATCATAACTAAGAGAAAATAGGATGTGCTTTCCACTGCTTAGAATAAGTGGAGTGTAAATTTGATGACATAAAAATGTTTCTAGCATTTAAATAACTGGAAAAATAATGTTTCTAGCATTTAAATAACTGGAAAAATATGCTTTTGGAGGACTAACTTATCATATGAAAGTTATTTTCTTTAGTTTAAATCAGAAGTCTCAAATCTGTGGTAATAGGCAGTACAAATGAATACTATATATATATATATATATATATATATATATATATATTTAGTAAATTGTATGCTGTAGTATTAATGCATAATACAAAGAATTCAGAGTACAATTTCAATCTCAATTCTTAATTAATGAATTTCTGAGTGGAGGAGTTAGATCTTTACAGTAATTTGTATAGGCTTATTTCATGGTTTAATTTTAACTGCATATTAACTTTTCTAATTCAAATGTCAGAGTCTTAGATTAAAAATCCAGAAATAATTTAAAATATGGACTTCTGTTTTGTACTTGCCTGATTTACCAATTGCAATAAAGCATGAACTAGAGGCTGGCTCTTCTTTGGAAGATTATCACTAATATTAGAAATAAAAATAATTACTATCATTCCTATATCAAGAGAAATAGTATAAAAGTAGTAACTGGTTTGAGGTATGGAAGGTAGATTTATTTCTTTTAGGGCAAGGGTGAAAAATAGGTAATTGGCCCATAGTTTAGGATTGATGTAGGACTGATTTTGTAATAATCAGTCTAGTGTTATTCAAGAGAGACTTTGAAAGACCATTTAAAGGAGAGAGACCATTTTGACAAATTAAAAAAAATAAGACCCTTGACTTGTGTGTAGTTCAGAGAAGATAAGACTGGAGCTCTCATATATCTGTATCATCTATACCTATATTAGCTATATCTGTATCACTCGTGAAAGGATCAGAATCCCTATCATTTAATATAGCTTTCTTGATTAAAAACAGTCACCATAAATACCTCAATTAGGTGTATTAACATATTTAGGAGGAATTGCATATAGAATATGTTGTAGAATGATCATTATTGTTAGCTGTGTGAGAATTTTAATAATCTGTATGCAAAAGAGAATTGAATCTTAAGAACATTGGCCTAAGTGCTCCTAAGAGGTATACTTTCGGGCCTTGCCTGAGGTACCCCGCAGTGAAATTTCAGGAAAACAGTTGCATATTTGCATTTTAAATGTCCTGGAAGGTCAGGGAAAACTTGCCCTTTCCATTCCTCAGCCCTTCTCTATACCCAGGCATTTTACATATCAAAGACATCAAATTTACTATATGGGGATAGGGTTTAAATATAATTGATTTGTATAGAGAATATTGATAGAGCTTAACCTCAGTATTTAGATGGCCCTCATTTAGCAGTGATGGATTAGAGAAACTGAGACATCAATAAATTTATTTATTTATTTATTTATTAAGGTACAAAGGGTAAACTCATTGTTTTCAACAAAGTTGCTGTTATTATTTCTACCCTCATCATAATCAGAAATGTTAAGTCCCTTTCTTGCACTGGTATAGTTTTTGAGTTCAAGATCTAAAATTAGACAGCCTAAATTTATATTATGTTCTATCAATTATTAGGTGTGTGATCATGCTCAAATTATTTAGTTTCTCTCTACATGTTTCTTCTATAAAATGTGGATACAATGCTTCCTATTTCTTAGGGTTGTTGTCAGCCTTAAGTATGTTAATGCATGTAAAACACTTTAAAGAGTTTCTGTTATATAGTGAATGGTTAATAAAAATTAGCTATTATTACTTTATCTTGAAATGATAAATGCCAGCGAGAAGTTGACATCTCTGGTCAGCACTTTGTCATTCTCAACGTTCTTTTCTTAAAAATACTTTTATTAGTACATGTTTGTAGTACATAATGTTTCCATTTATCTTGGAATGTAGGTACATATGTACTTAGTATATTTCAATTCTTTTTATTCCTCTTTCTCTCCCTGCCCTTGCTCCTCCCTTCATCTCTGGCTCCCCTTCACATTTGCAAAAGATCTATTTCCTATTGTTAATCTTTTATTTTTTTCAAAATTATTTCTACTTTGGGTTTCTCATATAATATAATGTATGTGATATTTAAACCTGTGTATCTCATTTATTTCACTTAGCAATATGGTCTCAAGATGTATCCATTTTCCTGCAAGTGACTCAAATTTGTTCTTCTTCATTGACAGAGCAGTACTCCATTATATACAAATACTTCTTTATTTTTCCTTCTTTCTTTTTTACTTTCTTTCTTTCATTTTTTTTTGCAATGCTAAGGGTCAAACCCAAGGCCTTGTACACATTATGCAAGCACTGTACTCCTAAGCTACACTGCCAGCCTTAAACATTATTTTGCTACAGTAATATACCTTACTGAATGGAACATTATCATTTGACCATTAGGTTTGGAACAATAGAATTACAATGCAATTTACTAATTTTTAAAGATTAACCAAATGCCAGCCAACTGCATATCTGAACAGACTTACTTTATACATTCTCTTCTATTGAATAAAATTCTTTAGCAAATCGTACACATTTTATTTGTTAAGGTCTGAAAAGGAGATGGTACATCTAACACAGAGGAAATGGTATAAAATGGTATTAAATGGTTAGAAATGGTATGAAACTGAGCTTTTATAATAGAATAATATGTGAGGTAATATTAGCTAAGTAATCCTATTGCCAGCATCTCTGACATTATTTTACATACAATATTTGTTTTTAGTCATACTTTTCTGTGACTTTTTGAGTAAAAGATGTTATTCACTATTTCAGTATTAATCATGTTTTTCCCTCTAAAATATATCATTAAAAATTTTGTTGCATCTTTAAGCATAATTTTTTAAAATAACCAGCAAAAAAATTATTTCCAGGGCAATGTGGCTCCAATTTGGTACAGTAAATAAAAAAAAGTTAATTCTTTGTCATATATTCTACTGCAGTAAACTTTTGAGAAATGGAGTATTTGTGTTGTTAAGCTTAGCTATGTAAATGTCCAATGCCACCGTGTGAGATTCCAGAGAAAACCAGAAAATACGTTCTTAGCCAACACTGACTATAGCTTGTGTGTTGTAGCTAGAAATAGAACAAGGGGTCACAAAGCACTTCTTTGCTAATTCTGTGTAGCAGGCATTTAGCTCCCTTCCTCCATGTTAAGAGACCTTTGTCCTTTTGCCAGCTGTTGTGTTCAGTTGTCTGGTTTATTTTGGGTTGGCAGTGGGTTGATTCCAGGAGGAGATATCAGCTCTATATCTTTACCTTTTAAAATGTCTTATACAAATATGTTTTTCTGAAAGTTTTTGTTTGAGTTCTGGGGAATTGAACAGCTGGTAAAATTTAGAAGCCTACAGAATGTAGTAAAGAAACTGATCTCTACTGATTTTAAATGCCTGCTGTGAAAAATGTTTTGAAGCAGCTTAGAAAACAAGGAAATGCTGTGGGTACTTGGTAGCAAAACATTTGGATCTCCAGATATCCTGTGGGTAAACGGGTAGAGATGGTGCAATCAGTTGAACTGATGGCTCATTACCTAAAGATAGGGAGTGATGTAATACTGGAGGGACCCCTACTCTCACTATCAGAGATCTGCTTAAACCCTGTTGTATGTTAAATATTTTTGTTAATAACTTGGATGGAAACATGGAAAGCTTTCTTGCTGGATTTAAGCAGGCCATGAAGATGATTGCATTAAATCTAGAACCATGATATAAAAAGAACTTGGCTGATTTGTCTTATGAGCTTTAACAATAAAATCTAACAGGGACACATGATAAGGGCAATACTTAGGAATGAGGATATACTATTGATGGGCTGAGTAGTTGTTTGTACTTGTATGCTACTGGTTTCTTTACTACCTGTGTGACCTTGGAAAGTTACTTAACCCTGTTTATTCCTCAGTTTTCTCTTTTACAAATACATGCTTATAGTAAGAAAAAAATCCAAGAGTGGAACAGTGGAAAGGGACATACAATAAAAAGCAAGTCTCTCAGTCCTCTAGTTTACAGTCCTTTTTTTCAGATATTGTGTGTGTGTGTGTGTGTGTGTGTGTGTGTGTGTGGTGTGTTCTTCCAATGATGATAGACGGTTTAGGCCATACATTAAGCATATGGGTTTATCGAATTTCTTTCTAAAAACATGTATCATGCACATTATGTTCATTCTACTATATGTTTTATTTGTCTGGTATAGACATTAAAATAATAGAACTTAGAGTCATATTGCCTGGGTTTAAATCCCAACTTTGCCATTTATATGAAACAGGGAAAATTACTTAACATCTTTCTAACAGAACTGATTTAATCATTAAGTACAGTAAGCAAAGAGCTTAGGACCTGTTGTATGCTTTTAGGAACTCATAAAAAATTTACTATTAGGAACCCATGAAAATTTTGTAATTTTTTCATCAGGATAAAAATTAATATTAAAATAATTAATATATATATATATACATTTAATTATAAGGAATCCAGCCTAGATTATATTTGTCTTAGCATAGCAAAGCAGTTATAAAATATTTTTAATTTTTTTAAGAAGAAAGATCATACAAATGTGAAGGTGACCAAGACTTACATAAATCATAATGTGACCTAGAGTTCCTTGGTTTCATCATCTGTGAAATGGAGATTATAATAATGCTTAATTCATACGGTTATTGTAAAACATATCTGAATTTATATTTGGAAAGTTGATAGTTCCAGCATACATTAGTTTCTGTATGTTTACTGAATAAATACCAGTTTAAAAATAGACAAACTATGGACATCATAAGAAATTTAAGCACTACCAAAAGGCATGCAATGTAATTCTCTTTCCCATCACAGATTCCTAGTCCCTCGTTTTCCTTCTTCAGAATAGCCACTGGTAGCAGTTTTCAGGTATCCTCTAGAGGTTGATTAAATAAATATATCATATTCTATTTAATTAAACAGAATGCTTAATGGGCATTCTGGTTTTTTTTTAATTATTGCTGTTTCAAACAATGCTCTAGTAAATCTCCCTATACATATATCATTTGCAAATGTGGAGTGTAAGAGCAGGGAAAAAAATTTCTGAAACATAATTGCTAGGTCAGTTATTTAAAATTTTCACATATATTGATAAATCAATACCATGTTGGTAGTACCAGTTTAAATGCCCATCAGAAATGTAAGAAAGTGCCTGTTTTCACATATGCTCATAAAAAGTGTTATCAAACTTTTGGATCCTTGACATTCTTGTAGGTGAAAATGGAATCTTATTGTAAATGTGTTTTTCTTTCATTACTAGTTAGCCTGAATGATTTTTACATTCTAAAAATTACTTCCTTTTTCCCTCACGTATAAACTGCATGTCCATATCCTTGACCTATTTTTTCTGTTGCTCTTTATTTTTAAGTTGTTAGAATTATGTATTAACAACAAAGTTAATGTTCTTTCTGTGGTATTACTTGTCAATATTGGATCTTTTCTTTTTTAACTTTAAAGTGTTTTTTTTTTCTTTTTTCCATGCAGGCCTTCTAAGTTTTTGTGAACTTAAATATTTCAGTTTTTTTCTTTTAGACTTCTGGTTTTTGTGTCCTGTTTGGAAAGGCCTTTCCCACTTTGGGGTTTTTAAAACCCTTTCATGTTATTTTTTGTGACTTTTAAAACTGTTTCAATCTTTAATTCACATCAGATAAGGATTTTTTCCCCCTCTGGAGAGAATTTTAAGTTTCAATGTAATCAAATATATCAAAACATTTTTAAATTGCATTTTTTGTCTTGTTTTAATGGAACTTCCTCATCCCAAAGTCATAAACATACTTAATTTTTATAATACATTTTAGGTTCTTTAAAATACTTTAATCCCAACTGGAATTTTCTCTGATGCAAGGAATGTAGTGGGTATCCAACCTATGTCTAGCCAGCTGTCACTGTATCATTTGCATAATACAACCTTTCCCCTCAGTGGTTTCAAATGTTGCTTTTATTCCAATACTAAATCCTATACATATTTGACTCTATTTCTGAACTGTGTTGTGCTCTGTCTGTCAGTCTGTTCATGCATCAATATTAAACTCCTTTAAATACCATACTAATAAACAAATATATAGCTATCTTTAGTTTGTTGAGTATTGTAAATCAGCAGTAGTTGTTGAATTTTGTCAAATACCTTCTCAATATCTATGATCAAATAGTTTCTCAACACCTATGGTGAGATATGTTAATGAAATTCCTAACATAAAAATAAGTTTGCCTTCCAGAAGTAAACCCAGCTGGTCACTGTGTGTTATTCTTTACTTGAGCTTTCTAATTCTGTTTGTTGATAATTTGTATAGGAGTTTTGCACTGATATTCATAAATGAGATTGAGCTTTAGCTTTCTTTCAACTCTGAAGAAGATAAGTTGGTTCTTCTCTGTGCTATAAAGCAGGTAAAGTAACTTTGGAGTTATTCAGCACTTGAATATTTTGTAGAGTTGCTCTGAAGCTTTTGTGCCTTTTTCATTTTGAGGCGTGCATTTGGACAATATTTTTCAATATCATAGATAGTAATTTTTGTTGAACCTGGGGGATAACATATACTAGGCAAGGGCTCTACTAGTAGCTACATCCTCAGCCCTTTAAAAGTTTTTATTTTGAAAAAAATTCTAACAGAGTTACACAGGTTGGTCTTGAACTTGTGATCCTTCCATCCTAGCTTCCCAAATAGCTGTTATTATAGACATATGTCATCTTGCCAGGCTATAGTAATTATTTTTGAATTTTCAATCTGTTCTTGGATTAATTTTTGGAATTCAAGTAATGTGGAAGTAATACATTTCTCCAAGGTTTGAAAATATATTTGTATAAATTGAGCAATTTATTGTACAATAATTTTTTAAATGTTATATTTCTGTGTTCTTAAGGAATGATTGAAAGATATGGTAAAATTTTAAATTAAATATTATAACAAAACCCACATTGCTGAAAAAAGAAATAAGTGTTTTCAAAATGAGGAGGTATAATTTGAGGGGAATTAATGGCAATATGTCTTTTACTGTAATAATTTTTTTATTTATAGAAATAAACAAAACAGAAAAAAGGGTAGATATAATACAGAATTTTAAAAAATAACAGTAATAAATCAATAGTTGATAAAGTACATATTGTTATCTTAGAAGTAGTTGTTCAAGTTACAAAATCAAAGCATAAAAGGTGGACAATCAAACAATGACAGTACAAACTATTCTGTTTGATAAACTAACAAATACTTAGTAGTATGGTTATCTATCATGCACACTTAAACATATACACAGTTATATCCTTTAGAGCACTTTCTTTCCCATTCATTGTTACAATATCTATTTTACATTTTGGGTCTTATTGCTCTTTCAGTTTTTTAACTTTTATGCTATTACTTTTATATTATTACTTTTATTCTAGAGAGACAACACAATATTTACAAATGTGAGTCTGGTTGATTTCACTAATGAGGATAGTCTCAAGTTGCCTCCATTTACCTATAAAGGCCTCAAGATCATCCTTTTTTATAGCTGAGTAATAATCCAGTGTATAAAAATACCACATCGTTTAAATCCATTCTGTGGTTGATTCGCATTTTGGTTGTTCACAAGATTTAGCTATTACAAATTGTGCTGCTATAACTATGGTTGCACAAATATCGCTGTGACATGACCTTTTCAATCTTTCTGGGAAAATACACAGCAGGGGAATAGTTGGGCTGAATGGAACTTCAAATCCTAGTCTTCTGAGAAATCTCCATAGTGATTTCCATAGTGGCTGCACCAGTCTACACTCCCACCAACAGTGGAGTAGTGTTCCTTTTTCCCCACATTCTTACCAACATTTGTTATCAGTTGATTTCTTGATGGCAGCCATTCTTTCCAGAGTGAGATGAAATCTCAGTGCTGTTTTAATTTTCATTTCTCGAATAACCAGTGATAGTGAATATTTCTTCATGTATTTACTTGCTATTTGTGTATCTTCATCTGAAAAATATGTGTTCATCTCACATACTCATTTCTGGAGAGGATCTTTGAATTTGCGGGGCTTGATGTTTTTCAATTCTTTGTATATTCTGAATATAAGTCCTTTGTCTGAGGGACTGCTGGCTAAAATTCTTTCCTATTTTATGGGTTTTCTTTTCACTCAAAAGGAATACTCAAAAATCAATAGCATTCCTGTACACAAAAAAGCTCACTGAGAGAAAAATTATGAAAATTTTGCCTTTCACATTAGCATCTAAAAAACTGAAATACTTAAAAATCAACCTAACCAAGAATGTTAAAGACTTTATGCTGAAAATTATACTATGCTGCAAAAGGAGATTGAAGAGGATATTAGAAAATGGAAGGATATTCTTTGCTCTTGGTTAGGAAGAACCAGCATTGTGAAAATGGCCATACTGCCAAAACGGTTATACAGATTTAATGCAATCCCAATCAAAATACCATTGACATACCTCACAGATCTAGAGAAAACAATCCTAAAATTCATTTGGAAACAGAAGAAACCTAGAATAGCAAAGGCAATTGTGGGCAACAAAAGCAAGGCAGGAGGCATCTTAATTCCTGACTTGAAACGCTACTACAAAGTCACAGTGAGAAACTCAGCATGGTACTGGAAAAGGAATAGACCTGATGATCAAGGGAACAGATTAGAAGATGCAAACACAACTACAAAGACATTCATCCACCTGATACTTGACAAAGTGGCTAAATATGTTCACTGGATGAAGGATAGCTTTAATAAACGGTGTTGAAAAAATTGGCTTTCCACTTGCTGAAGACTGAAACTATACCCATGTCTATCACCATGCACTAAAGTCAAAATAGATCAAAGATCTAAATATTAAAACAGAAACATTAGATCTACTGGAAGACAAATTGGTAGAAATCTTGGAGACATAAGAGTATGCAATAATTTCATGAACAAAATGCAAATCACATGGGAAGTACTTCAAAGAATAAACAACTGGGATCTCATCTTATTAAAAAGTTTTTGTACTATAATAATTAAAAAAAATTAAGTTTGACATATTTTATGATGACTCCAACTGATCAAATGTTTATAGAAGTTTCTGTCAAATGAATGCAATATGGAATATCTTTATCTATCTTAGTCACCAGATAGGGCACTACAACTTCTGGCTCTTCCTCAAGTCAAAATTATCATGTAAATCTATTGAACTGACTCAGGATATTGAAGTACCACAACAGTGTAACTAAGTATACTCACAAAAGAGGACTTTCAGAACTGCTTGAAAAAAATGGCAAGAAGAGGGGACTTCTGGGAAAGTGCCAGAGCAGTAAGCAGCAACATATCAATCTTTCCAAGATTCAGAATCCAGACACTGGAAAATAACAACTTTGGGGAGTAAAGAAGGATGGAAGTGTTTCCATTTAACTCAGCAAAGATCGAAAGGAAAAATTGGAACCTACAGAGAAATTAAAGAGACAGACCACAATGCATAAAAAAGAAGGGACAATCTGTACTTTCTCCCCAGCTTCTGTCTTGTAATGAGAAAAAGTAAGATGGAATCCACAGAGACACAATGAAAGTGAACAACCCCAGAGATCTTCAGGGAGAAATGTACCAGTGTAATGGAACAGTGGCTTACCTGTCTTACAAAAGCTGGTGACTGACTCCAGTCCAAGCTTCTGCCATGTGCCCTGGAGCAGGTGCCAGGTCAGATGTCATTTTCGGGAGGAGCCAACTGAAATGGGAAATCAGGACAGCCAAGTGTTGGCTTTATTTCTGGGTACCCAATGTTAAACTCACACAGTCACTGGGTGAGGGATCATAGTAGGAGACATTCGTCAGGAAGCCAAGGTTAGATTAGCCACCTAAAGGGCTATAAAGTAAACAACGCAGGCCCTGCCCTTATGAGCAGAGGCCATGCTCAACCTGAATTTCTGTGGATTTGAAAGTCCCAGAACTGGCCTCATGCTCTAATCCTATGGCTGGCTTTTTGGGATTGTCCAGCACAGATCTTGGCTCTGACTACCTCCCTCATCTACCAGCCAGAGCAGAGCCATATCTTTTAATTTCACACTGCCACAAAGCTTTAGATCTCACAAGGTAACCACAAGCTTAAAATCACAGAGAATTCTCCTTCCTCCTCCTCCTCCTCC